>CM053560.1:132604845-132751838 GCA_028646485.1 Cryptoprocta ferox | reverse complement strand
GGGGTGGCGGGCCACCAATGGGACGACCGCGCCCTCACCGCGGGGGGGGGGGGGGGGAGAGGGGGGGAGCCACCCCCTACCCCATTTCTCTTTTCCAGAAATGTATTTCTTTTTAAGGCTTTGCTTTTAGAATAGTAGCGCCCGCTCAGTATGGGAAACTCGTGTAACACACAAGAGGACAAACAGCAGGTGCTCAGGTGGGAAGCCAGCGCCCCCCGGAAGCCTCGTTGGCGACCTCTTTCTCCGTCCATCTTCAGAGAGAAGGACAGGTGGATGGGTGGAAATCGTTCCCAGAAAAAGGCGCATGCAATAATACATGCTCTTTTTGGGGGGAAAGCACTTAAATCTAACAGAACAAAAGGAAGCCTAGATGCAGCTAAAGAAATTGCTGAGCCGCAAATAATTGTGCTTCTTATGTTTCTAAATTATTGCCCTAAAAGGAAAGAAAAATACCAAGAGGCTGGATTCATTCTTTAAACGTGTTTCCACTGTAGATGGCATCTCTCGACAGCCCGTGATTTAGGATGAGGAAATGAGCTCACCCACTTCCTATCTCCTTCCCCTCCCAGAAGCTGTGAGTTCTTATTTTTACATTGTCGAGTTCTGTGCTCTTTGCATCCTGTCCTGTAACCATCCTTCCCACCATTGTTTGGCTCAGTTCCGTGGGAGCATATGGCTCTTCTGCTGACGGCCGGTCCTTTCCAAATGAGCTCCCTGGTCCTCGGTTCCGAGTTCTTTAGTTTGGAGCTCCTTCTGACACCTTGACTTTGCCTTCGAGGAGTCTGTTCCCCAAGAGGGTCGTGTGGGTCCCAGCCTCTGGGCTGCGGCTGCCGGGCTGCAGGTCTGGAGACCTGAACTCCGGAATGGGAGTAGGTGGACTGTAAAACTGGCTGATTGATGCCCGGTGAAGCTGGCACAAATCCCCAGTGTCGTGTCGAGCACTGCACTCTCCAAGAGAACCGAGTCTTGAACTTGTAGGTGGTGATACACAGTTGATTTTTTAGATTTTGTTTTTGTTTTTGTTTTTAATTTTTTTATGTCTTTATTTTGAGAGAGAGAGAGAGAGAGAGAGAGAGAGAGAGAGAGAGAGAGCCAGAGAGCGAGCGGAGGAGGGGCAGAGAGAGGGAGACACAGAATCCGAAGCAGGCTCCAGGCTCTGAGCTGTCGGCACAGAGCCCGACGCGGGGCCCAAACCCACGAACCGTGAGATCATGACCTGAGCCGAAGTCAGACGCTCAACTGACTGAGCCACCCAGGCACCCCTTAGATTTTGAAAATAAGGGAAGTGACTGGGGGTGGAGGTGGGGAGAGGGGTATGGAATATTGTGTTTAAAGAAAGGACAGGACAGGCTTCTAGCCCAGGGAACCTCCATGACCACGCTTCCCATTGCTACCCTCACCCCCATACATTTCATCCTTTAAACAGCAGGGCTGTATCCTATCTGCACTTGGAGGAATCCAACTTCTTCTTCAAGGCCTAGGTCAAATGACACCTCCTCTGTGAAGGCCTTCTGTGATGTTTCAATTATTATTTGGCAAATACTTACTTCCCTGCTCTCCCACTGTGGGAACGGGTACATTTCCAGCCCCTTTGGCCAATGAGATGTTTGGAGACCAGACCTGGAGCCCAGCCGCGACACGGGCTTGGTGGCAGAGCATTCCCACTTGGGCTTCCGTCATTGCTACGAGCACAGTTTCCCCCTGCATAGCACACTGGTTCCGAAACAGACCTCAACAAAACCCCTGCCTAGGAGCCAATCTAGCTAGGCCCAGCTAAAACTGGCAGTGCTGCCCCAGTCAGTCTGTAGACAGAGGAGTGAGAAATGCATGCTTATAATGTAAGCCTTTGAATGATGGGGCCATTTGTTACACAGCATTGCTGTGGTGATAGTTGACTGATAAACACTTTCGCTGTCCATTTCCTCTTTTGTGCTTGAGTTGTACTTTGTCCCACAGCTTTACTTTATAAACTGTAAGGCTGATTTTGTTGCAGAGTCTGGCTTCCCTCTGGTCTATGAGCAACTTGAGGTGAGGACGGTGTCTGACTCAATTCTGACAACCGAGCTGAATGGCCCCCAAAGTCATCCTTTCCATCTGCACCCTCTCCAGGACAGCCCAGTCGGAGTGGAGAGCCCAAGGCCTCTGCTCCCAGGACACATCTGCAAATTTGGACAAGAAGGTTCAAAAGCCCCACGCTTTGGTATCCACTGCCAGGGAAAACACGCAGAGCACAGCTGCCCTCACCTGGGAGCATTGGGACAGCGGCCTCTTTGATAGACGGGCTGAGGAATGGAAACAGGGAGAAGACCTGGTAAGTTCGTAGGAGAGAGGTGGGGATGGAGAGAATATAAACAAAGAACCCCGGAGCCATAGAAACCTCAGAAGGCCAGTTTGCAAAGTGTCTGAGTAACCAGGGGGCAGTGATGGCCGCCTCCCTGGCACAGTGGAGGTTGGCTCCAGGAGGATGGGCACCGATCTGGGGTTGGGAGGGGTCGCTGCAAACTGGGGTCCCAACTCTGCTCACCAGGACTTGCCATGACCATCTAGGTCCCAGCAAGCCTAGTTTCCTTAAAATTCATCACCCAAACCAGGACGCTTTTTGAGAGTGAAAGCAGACACTATTAATAATTGTGCCAGCCTGGGGGGGCTCCGTCGGTTAAGTGTCCAACTTCGGCTCAGGTCATGATCTCACAGTTCATGTGTTTGAGCCCCTGTGTCAGGCTCTGTGCTGACAGCTCAGAGCCCGGAGCCTGCTTTGGATTCTGTCTCCCTCTCTCTCTGCCCCTCCTCCACTTCCACTCTGTCTCTCTCTGTCTCTCCCTAAGGAGCCGTTGGGACTGGCCAGTCTGGCCAGGGTGCAGTGGCCCTCAGAGCTTTCCCGGTTCCGGAGCCTCAGAACTAACCTCAGAGGATGCTTAGTCTTCACCTGCTCAAAGCCGGGCCTCGTAAGTACCGACTCTTCTTTAACCAGTTTCCACAGGGGCTTCATTGCACCTCAGTAAACTGTGCACCTGCCAGGGCCGGGGTTACCGATGGAGGGGGGCGCCTCGCAAGCTGGGACCTCGTTTCCGGAAGCCGGGCCAGCCCAGCCCCAGTCCCCTGGCCCTGCTTGCTTGATCCAACTGGCCAATCGGAAGTTCTCTCCCAGGAACCTGAAGCTTGAGTGGGAGAGACACAGAGTCCGGGTGTCACTGACATTGAGCCACATTCATGGCAGTGGCCCAGAGGGAAGGGGTCCACCGAGGTCCTTGAGCAGTCAGCATTCTGCTTGGTTACTCAGCCGTCCCTCCGAGTCTGTGCAGCCCCACTAACCTCCTCCTAAGTCCCCTGGAGTGAAGAGTTCAGTGGCCAGCTCTCAGGGACTGAACTCTTGAGGAGCAGCGTGGGAATCACTGCAGCTCTGTCTGGTCCTCAGCCTGGGTGGCCGTCCTGCCCCCCGGGCTCCCGTTGTTGACCCCGCCTTCTGGATCAGGTGGTGGTGGTGGGAGCTGGTGAGACATTTCACTTTCTGCTCCAGCCTCCTTCTGCAGATAGATGTCCCTGGCCTCGCTCCGGGGAATTCCCAGTGTCACACTGTCACATACCTCTAGCCACCGCAAACGGTGCTGTCGAACCCCCCACCTCCCTGGCAGGGCCTGGCAATCACTGGCTCCACAGGGTGCTAATGAGGGATGCACAGACAAGCTGGCTGCTTGAGCGCAGTGGCAGCCATGAGATGTCTATCTGAAGGACTTTCCAGAGCTTTAAAGCACCAACCCACCTCCAGGAGGTTGATGCGGTAGGGCAGCATTTCTCAAGCTTATTTAACCCCTGAATCCTTTTTGTTGGGACCACCTTGTGAGACGAATGTTCTATGGAACACGCTGGGAAAGGCAGGGAAGTGGGTAGGGGTGGGTGAGGGCAGGATGCAGGAGAGAATTAGAGACTTTGAAAGGGCCAAATGAAGAGAGGGGAAAGGATGCATCAAACAAGGAGACAGAGCACAAGAAGAGGAGGAGAAGGTTCCCGGCATTTCTGACATGCCGGCAGGCCCCTCCTCCAGGAAGCTTGAGAGATGCCTCTGACCCGTCCGTGAATATTATTATTACATCTACTGATTACCGATGTTAATATAAATAATAAGCCACACCTGAAACTTGAATAGGGCATGGAGATGGGGCTGCTGCCCACGCAGAGCGCCCCCTGCTGTTCTCTCGCTGCCTTTCCAAACTTTAGGGGCCTCAGTCGTGGGACGTGCTGGCCAGTAGCCTCTCTCTGGTCCACAGTTGAATTTTTTCTTTCCTCCAGTTCAGAATGGTCTGCCTGGTCATCTAGTTTGTGTGAATATGAGTGTGGCTTATTAAGATTTTTTTTTGGTAAAATGATCATTATTATTTCCAGGTGACATGACTCTAGACCTGAAAACTTGGGAGAAATTTTTTAAAATACTGTGTTTTTTTTAGTATAGTTGACACACAAGAGAAAATCAAATTTAAAACCACAAGAATAAGAGAAACAAGTTGTACAATTATGTAAGGATTAACGACCGAGAGATTGAATCAAGATGGCAGCTTGAGAACTTGTTACAACCTCCCCATTCCAACCCAACCCTCTAAACGTGATGAGAGATATTTAAAGTCCCTGTTGTAGGACTAGAAACTGCAAAACAATATCCTTAGTATCAGAAATTATGAGGGATAAAGGATGCTGGAAAGTGAGAGGCAAATAGGTGAGACCGAGTTGAAGGAAAAAATCTAACCTTAAATGTTTAGAAAAAGATGTCTGTAAGAGAGAGGCTGGCTCTAGGGGTGTGCCAGGTGCAGGGAGTAGGGTCCAGGGAGCTGACAAGGTGACAGGCGGGGTGCCATGAGGGCTTGCCCCTCCCCCATCCCCTGCACCCAGCAGCTGGAGACTGATGCCTCCGGCAGACGGCAGAGAGATAAGGACAAACTGGGGGATCAGGGTGGGACACAGGGCTCATTTCCTTCATAAACAATGAGCCCTTTATCAATAAGATAAAGACCAACACCCAACTGCAAAACTGGGACCAAGACTGAATCAGGCAGTTCGTGGAAAATGAAATATACAAATAACAAATATCCATATGAAAAGATTCTGGACCTCACTCGTAATTAAAGAAAGGCTAATTAAGAAAGGAGATACATGTGGCTCACTATCAGCAAAGATTTGAAAAGAGTGCTCCGGGCTAGTGAGGGGGTGGGGAAAACGGGCTGATGGGATGGGAATTGGTACAATCTTTCTGGAGGACAATTTGACATTCGCTATCGAACAGAATTTAACGTCCTGGAAGACAATAGGATAAAACATATTTTTATATTCTTGGGGTGGGGAAAACCTTCCTAAGCAAGACACAAAATCTAGAAACCTTAAAGGAAAAAAACCGACAGACGTGGCCTCAAAAATTTTAAACTTCTGTAGCACTAGAGACCATATTAGAGATAAAAGATCAAGTGTAGGGGTGCCTGGGTGGCTCAGTCCGCTGAGCGTCCAACTTCGGCTCAGGTCATGATCTTGCAGTTCATGAGTTTGAGCCCCACATGAGGCTCTGTGCTGACAGCTCGGAGCCTGGAGCCTGCTTCCGATTCTGTGTCTCCCTCTGTCTCTGCCCCTCCGTTGCTCACACTCTCTCTCTCTCTCAGAAATAAATAAACATTAAAAAAAAAAAAGTCAAGTATAGAGAACAGGTGCAACACGCATAACAACCTAAAATACACAGAGTCCCTTTGTTGAGAATCTAAAGCTTTATATTCCAATATAGAAATGGTCGAAGGACAAGAGCAGGCAAGTCACAGGAGAGTACAAATGGCTGCTAGTTGAGAAAGGACACTTGTGCTCGCTAGGCGTCAGAGAAATGCAAATTTAGAAACAAAATATCGAGGGTTGGCAAAAGGAAAGGGGTGCTCTTGTATGCTGTGGTCATTCTGTGCTGGTAGAATCTTTAGACGGGCCATTGGGAGAACCTGTCACCATGTAAAATGTGCAGATAAACTTCCAGGAATCTTTTCTTTGGAAATACCTGCTCAACTGTTACATGGACGTGTCAGCAAGTACAGTAGAACCTTGGCTTGCGAGCATCGTTCGTTCCGGAAACCTGCTTGTCATCCAAAGCACTTGTGTATCAAAGCGAATTTCTGCATAAGAAATAATGGAAACTCAGATGATTCATTCCACAACCCAAAAATATTCCTATAAAAAATGACTACACTACTGTAATATAATACAAAATAATGAAAATATAAAGAAAAATAAACAAGTTAACTTGCACTTCCCTTTGAAAACCCTTGTGGCCGGTGTGAGGGAGACGAGAGAGGAAGGTTACTGTGTAGGACGACTTTCACTATCACTAACAGAATCACTGCTATCTATTGGCTCAATGGAATTTTTCTTTTCGTGCAACTTAACAAGGAACCTATCCAGTGACCTAGAATGAAGCAAAGCATTCCTAAGCTTACTCTTGTCTGGAAAAGCAAAGGAGTGTCCATAGGTGCTTGGAAGTGACAAAAATACACTCGTGCCAGTTCCGACATCCTGAAAAATCAGTGATTTCTCTCAAATATCATGGCCTGAGACCGAGCATCCGAGCACGGGAGATGATCGCCCACAATCCCGCAGCGAGCGAGCGAGTTGATATCCCACATCACGTACTACTTGTATTGCAAGACTTCGCTCGTTTATCAAGTTAAAATGTATTAGAAATGTTTGCTCATCTTGCGGAACGCTGGCTGAACAAGTTACCCGCAATCCAAAGTTTTACCGTATGCTCATCACAGAACTGTTCGTGTTAGAGAAACACCGGAGAGGATCTGAAGAATCAGTGAGAAGAGAAAGGCGACTTCACTTTTTATATGTTTGTGTGTGAACTTCTCCTATTTAATATTGTTTAAATGAATGCCCCAGAGGGGGAAATGTTCCGTGTCTGATTTTCAGGAAATCATTACAGTGAAATTCCCGCACCTGCTATCCCTAAACACCACTCACGTGTCCTTGAAACCAACCCCAACAAGGTCTCAGGCACAACCCTGAACAAAACAGGAGGAGCGCAGCTCAGAATCTGGGGCCCTTGTAACCCAGCGCCTCCTAATGAGGCCAGAGGAAGAAGCGGATTCCCTTTCCCACCACCCCTTATGCCACCTGGCTGGCGAGGCTGATGCGAGGTGAGGAGTGGCCACATCTGCGTGGAGGAGGCAGGTGATATCTGGGCTGAGCACTCTGCCCAGCCCGGGAGAGGGACCCAGGACAACAGCCTGACCCTCCAGCATCAGGTTCGGAATTGCTTCGGGTAGAGTGAGGAAGAGAACTCACCCGTATCACCCCAAGCCCGGGTACATCTGCAGTGGGGTCACGTAGACTCGGGAGCCCAGGAGAACAGCCCGGGAACAGGAAGGGCCAAGACGATAGTAAAAACAGGGCGGTGGATCTTCGCTCTGCCCTCCTCCAAACAGCATGAGTGACTCAGCCCTCCCGAGGGTGCCGCTTTCTCTCTGCTTCCACCATTTGGTCTCATCTCACGAGTGACCCCCCCCCTCCATGTGAGTCCTCCTACTCAGGGCTGATGATCCAAATACCTAACAGCTACTACTAGAGCATGGGCTCCCGCCAGGCAAAACAGACACGAGCTGTGAACAATGGAAAGAGGTGGCAAATTACCCCCTAAACTCACTGGCTTACAACAACAAACATTTATGATCTCACCCACTTATGGATCAGGAATGTGAAGCCGCTGAGCTGGGTGGCTCTGGCTCAGGGTCTCTTGGGAAGTTGTAGTCAAGAGGTCGGTTGGAGTCCTAGTCATCTGAAGGCTTGGCCAGGGCTGGAGTGTCCGCGTCCAAGGCTGCGGGCAGGAAGCTTCTGTGCGTTCCCCCGCCCCTGGCAGACCTCTCCAGAAGGCTGCTTGAGCGTCCTCACAACATGGCGGCTGGCTTCCCCAGAGGGACTGATCCAAGAGAGCAAGGCAGAGTCACAATGTCTTTTATGGCCTAGCCTCCAAAGTCGCACACTGCCATTTGCAGTATCCTAGCAGTCGTACAGGTTGGCCATACTCTGTGTGGAGGGGTGGCCCAAGGTGTAAATACCAGGAGGTGAGGATCAGTGGGGGACATTCTGGAGGCTGCTCCCTCTTCGAAATCCTCTAATGGATTTCCACCCCCCCTTAGAACAAATCACAAATGCCTGCCTGTGGCCTGCAAGGGTTGGTGTGACCTAGGCTCTGCCTACCTTACAGGCTCATCAAGACCTTGGCCCCCTTGCACTAACCTCCATCCAGATGCACAGACCTGTCCCTCCAGGTCCCAAGTTCATCCTTCATACTTTCTACTTCCTCCGCCCAGAAGCCTCCCTACCAGACTTTTGTACGATTGGTTCCTTCTCACCTTTTACGTCTCAGCTCCGATGCCACCTCTTCAGACAGGTTCCCCTGACCACCTCACCCAAAATAGCCCCCGTCCCCGCCTGTCTCTCTCTCACATCGCCTCGTGTGGTGTTTCCCCCCACGGTTGCAAATGTGTAGACACTGCATGAGCAGTGATCCGTAATTTATGTTTTGTGGCGTGCCGATTCAATGCATTTCCACCTGCAGTTGGTACCGATGTCCTGCTACGTTTCCTTCATTTCCTTCGGCGACGCCTGTTCGCATCACCCTGTGTTAGCTTCTTCCCGGCGCAGCGCTGACCTCTGAAATGATCCCGTGTGTCGGAGTATTGCCCTTCTCCCTTCATGTGCCAGTGACAGCCCTTGCTTCTAAGTGACAGACTCTTTTCTAGCTAGTTTAAGCTCAAAAGGAATTTATTAAAGGATAGGGAGCACTTCAAAAATTGCCAGGAGAGCAGAGAACTGGGCTTGGAGGCCATTTGTGTGGATCAGTCCTTGTATGAGCCCCACTGGGTGCGTGTGTGCGCACACACACACACACACACACACATCACTGTCGCCCGGGGGGGCGCTTGAAGCTGGACACCACCATGGGGATGCCGGCAGCGCCGACTCCAGGAACCGGGTGGATCTGCTGTATTCTTTCCAGAGAACATTCCTTGGCACCTGCTTCTCAGTGTCACTTCGATATGGGCGCTTCTGATTGGTGGCGTCTCGTGTCCCCTGCTCTGACATCTTCCACCACTGGGAGATGTCAGTCCATAAGGTGGGGAATTCTCAAACCAAGGAAGAGTATTCCACAGTTCGGGGAAGCCAAGGACAATCGGTGACATATATTGTCTGCCGTCTACTCTCTCAGTCGCCTCCCCTCATCACCAACCCTGCTTCCGTCCTCAACCTTACAAACAACAACAGAACCCAACAGCATGCCCAGAACCGTTTCTCAACAAGAAAGTAGTTATTTGTGAAAACAGTGCCTGCCTTTACTCCAAAACTTTAGGAGCTGCCATTCTCTGACCGTCTTGCTCTTGTTTTTATTTATTGCTTGTCTGGAGCACCCCTCTGGCTAAGTGCTGTGAGAACAGGGACCTTGTTCATTATCTCTGCGTCCTCAGGACCTAGAACGGTGCCTGGCACATCATGGTGCCCTAGACGTTGAGTTAATGAATTGTATGCGTGAAGTCCCCTCCCACATGGCATAAGGCTCACCTGCAGGAACGGCAGGGTGTGACTTGGAAGGCTCAGCTCCCATGGCCAACCGCCTTATTCCCTGGCTGGTCTCGATTTCAGCTTCCAGGGAGGAGAAATGCGATCGGTCATCCTGTCCATTTGTACCAAGCCCTAGATTGTCACGGGAGGGGCCTGTCAATGGGCGGCTCCGGGGAGGGGCGTCTGCCTACTTCAGCAGGGGCCGTGAGACCCCAGATGTGTGTGATGTGATGCCGTGTCTAGTCCTGCCTGAGGACTGGATTCCGAACCCTCCACGTAAGACTTCATCCCATATAGTCAGAGTCACACGTGAACGTCGTTCACGTTACCAGAAACTTCCCTCCGGCACCGCGTCGCCTATTAAAAATGCAACTGAGCAGGTGGGTTACCCTTCAAAGTGGGGCCAGGTGGCGGTTTCTCTGGGCGAGCACCACACCAAGTCATTGGGTTGCCTCATGGGTGGTGTGATATGAAAGCACACGTGGGACGCTCACGGCGTGAGAGGCACAGGGGACCCTGCTGCTGAGGAAACCACCGACTGCCATCACACCGTCTTGTGGGCCGCGCGCTGTGGGCCGCAGGAGGCGGGATTTCGCCACCAAACTGTCCTCCCCTCCCCTCCCTTCTTTCTGTTTTCTTCTTTCTCTTCCCTTTTGAACCCATGTATACTACAAGGTATGGTGATTAAAAAAAATCCACTTGCTCTTATTGGCCTGACACATGAATTTCAAGAAGTGTGAATGTAAGAGGAGGAAGAAAATTAATCTGATCCCAGTGAGAAAGCCCCGAGCGCAGAAGTGAAAGGAGGAAGCAGTGAAATCTTGTTGATAATCCTATTCTCTGAAATAGATCTTTCACGTGAAATGAAAGAAGATGGTAGAAAACAGTGATTACCTATTGTCAGGGGGATGAGACAGCGGCAGCACAGGGGGTCTGGGGGCTCTGGTGCCTCAGCTCTGTCCCTGGAAGGTGCAGTTAACGGGTACAGGAGGTTGGATTATTAAACAGAAGAGAGACAGAGAAACCCCTGTGACGTGTGGGGGAAACTAATGGAGAGAAAGAAGGAAAGCTAAGGAAAGTGCCAGACTTCTAGAAGAAAGTGTGAACGTATAAGGGGACCAGAAAATTCCTGAAATTTCTGAATAAGTCAGGTGGAACAGAATCAATATTCAAAACTTGTTTATTTTTTCTCTCTCTCTTCCTCTTTCTTTCTCTTCCTCTTCCTCCCTTCGCTCCTCTCTCTTTCCCTCTGTCTCTCTCTCTCTCTCTCACACACACACACACACACACACACAGAGGCAGAGAGTTTTGTCTGTTTTCTTCACTGCTGTCTTCCCAGAACGTGAAGCAGCGCCTAGCCCAGCCCAGGGGCACCTGGCTGGCTCAGTGTGTAGAGTTATCTCACGCTTGATCTCCGGGTCATGACTTCAAGCCCCATGTTGGGCCTAGAGCTTACTTTAAAAAAAACAAAAACAGGGGCACCTGGGGGGCTCAGTCAAGTATCCATTTCAGCTCAGGTCATGATCTCACGGTTTGTGGGTTTGAGCCCCGTGTCGGGCTCTGTGCTGACAGCTCAGAGCCTGGAGCCTGCTTCGGATTCTGTGTCTCCCTCTCTCTCTCTGCCCCTCCCCCACTCACACTGTGCCTCTCTCTCTCAAAAATAAACGTTAAAAAACAAAACAAAGCAAAAAATAAAAAATGCCTAGCTCATTGTAAGCCCTAAATATTTAGTACATAAGTGAATGAAAGACTTTCTAGTGCACTGAGGTGGGTCATCTTGCACTAATTAAAAGCCCACCCACACATCTTGGTGACGTCCCTAAACTTGATGGAAAAAATAAAGACTTCTATCAAATTTCAAGCAGAAAAAAAAGTTAATTTTCAAGACTCTTGACAACCAAGGCAAGCTTTGAACTTCACAGAGCACCAGTCACTGCCTGAGACAATGGAATGAAAACCCGCAGAGGGGATGAGGGGGTCCCAGGACTCCTGAAGCCGGGAAGACAATGGAAGGAAGTCTCCGATAGGATGGGAAAGCAGGAAAGTTGGCCTTCTGGGGCCTTGGGTGAACCCAGCGAGCTGTGAGGGGGACGACACTTCCTCGCTCCAGCGATATGTGTGGAGAGCGTCTGTGCACCTGCCTGCCCTCTTCTCCCGGGCCTGGAGTTGCAGGAGGAGGAGGCGGCAGGTCAGTGACAAGTGAAGGAACGCTCAGGGAGCAGGCTGGCCTTGCTGCCCTGACGTCGGCAGGGCCAGCAGGGCAGGGCAGCCCACCATGGGCAGCTGCAGCTCGGTGACCTTGCAGGTCCCTTGGCCCTGGGTGGTGACCCACAAGACAGTCCCACAAGAACCTGTGATCACTCTGTGCGCCCCCGGGGTGGACGCAGGCCGGGCACCCCGTAACCCTGGCAGAGTTGAGGCAGAGACACCGAGCGGTGGAGGGCTGGATGGCGATGGCGTCAGCGGAGCCCAGCCGGCGTGGTTGTGTGCGCTGGGCTGCGGGCCAGGCAGCCCAGTCCTGCTCCCCTGGAAGCCTGGAGCTGCCTTGTGTCCTTCCGGGGCAGCCAGACCAGAGTCGAGCAGGAGCTTGCTCCTTCCCCCACCGAGCCCTAGCGTGCCAGGGCCAGCACACCCCCCAACCCTGTCCAGGGGGGTCATCACCAGCCACACAGCAGGAAAGGGAATGGAAAGCATCCCTGAAGCCCAGGTCGTAGACCCCCCCCCGCCCCTCCCTCCTTCCTTCCCCGCTGCTGCTGTGGCCACGTTACAGCCGCAACACTCATGCGTATGTCCCTTGTCCATCCTTTCAGATGTATTTACTGCGTACCCACTATGCGCTGCCAGCTGGTGGACAGAACAGTCTCCGATCCTGCCGTTGTGGGGGGTCTTGATGCCACAGAGCTGGTGACCGAGGCGGATCTCTATGCCGCTCACCCGCTCGCCGCTCTCGGACGCGGCGTCCTGGCCTGTCCACAGTGAGGAAGTAAGCAGTACTTTTTGTACCTCGGGGACAAAAATAAAAACCCAGTCGCTTAAGTGTCACTCCTACGGCAGCATTGACTTAATGACTAAGAAAAAAACACCATTGTCTGAACAAAGAGACATATTTGGCGAGTTTTATTATACCGACTGACATGCTTAATTCCCATCCCTCTGGAGAAAAGAAAGCACTGAGTGTTCCCCCCACCCTCACCCCCCCCCAAAAAAAGGGATAAAAATAAATTACCAGAACAGACACAAAACAGCAGCCCCGGCTTGCTTCAATCCCAAGCACTGTCTGGAGACTGACTCACCCAGGGACTGCACTGAGAGGGACGGAGTCCCTTCCACCAAGTTCAGAGGAAATGGTGATGCACCTGCCGGCGGCAGGGCCGCCCCAGGATCCTGGCCCGAGAGTAGCCAGGACTGGGGGCAGGGAGATGTGTGGGGACCCCAGGCCAGTCTTCCATCCCTTTATCTCCTCTGTCTATGGCTCCGACTCTTCTGTCATCTCTTCTTCTCCTACTACGTCCCATCCCTGTGTGTTTGTCCTGCCACCTTCCTGCCTCTCTGTCTCCTGGTCCGTCTGCTGGCCTCTCAGGACCCAAGATCTCTTGTCTCAGAATCCCCGGCACATCTGCCTTTCCTCTCTCCCTCCCTCCCTCCGCAGAACAGCTTTCTCGTCTCTGCTGAACTGTGGCTGTTCTTTTCATGACCCTAACAAGTCGGGTGCCCCTCCTAACTCACCCCCTCTCCAAGTGTCCCAATTCCAAATCTGCAGAATGGGGGCGGGGGGGGAGCACTTCCTCCGGGGCAGCCCTCCTCTCTGTCCTATGGCTCTGTGAGCCTGCGTGCTCGTGCTCGTGCACGGGGCAGGGGACGGCAGGGCCCAGTCTTGCGGATGGTGGTGGATGTAGAGTTCTCAAATACAGGGGCAAACCCCGGGGAGACAGCTCCAGGAAGCCTCCTATGTTGCAAACCCCACAAAAGAGGTGTTCTTGGAAATCCCTGCGGCAGACCCCACTTTTGCTGCTCCCTTTTGCAGATTTTATAAATATAGACAAATTTCTAAGGCTTAAAAGAGACATATTTCACGTGACTGTGAAATAAAACGGTAAAATAGGTCCCTGTTCTACATGATTCGGGCTGAGAGCTTTTCTAAATGCAGTACGGTGCATTAGCATCTTCTCGGAGCCTCTTCCTAATTTAAAGATCCTATAATTATATATCATGCGTTGACATTGCTGAAAATCTGGGTAGAAATGTGGCCCGGGAAGGACCTAACCAAAACATGCAGTTGCCTTGATTTAAAATGGCCACACTTCTGTCTGGAAAACCCTGCGTGTTGTCGGAGGCAGCTCTGGGAACGGCGCTTTTTCGTAAGCGCTTTATCAAGACCTTGTCACCTCTCCGTGGAGGACCAGGAAGGCACATCGTCAGCCAGGAAAAACCACTCAGAGAAACACAGCTTCTTAAATGTGGGGGCAGTGACAGTTTGTAGGATTCAGGCACTGTAGCCTTGGGGACAGACCGCAGCCGCTCCCGGATCCTGAGTGGCCAGTAAGCCACAGAGATGTCTGCGTTAGTTTCTTCATAGAAACTACATGCAGCAGGGGTCTCTCCCGTCCCGAATCACAGACGGACTGATTGTTGTTCAAGTGGCTGTTTCTCGTCCAGGGCATCTCTCCTCCCGTTTTCTGGGCATTTCTTGAAAGCATGTTTGGTCTAGTTTCCAGCTGTGCCGTGAGAGCCCGGGGATGGGTGAGGCCAGGGCCTGCCCTCCCAGCCCCAGCGCGGCGGCTCTGATTTGATCTGTTTCGCTTCGTTTCCTAATTTAAATCTTTTTGGTCAGTTGTACAGTAAATATTAGTCATATAGCAACAGCCCTTAGTCTGCCCCTTCCAAGTTCAAGCTCTTGAGTTAGTTCCTTTTGTATTTACCGCCATCATTCTCAATAATAGGCTTCCTTGATCATTCGTGGCTGTTTCCATTTGAACCATCCTCTCCTGATTCCTGACCTCCTGACCGGGAAGACGAAGGTAACACTGTCTTATCACATACCTCTCCCCCTACAGGCCCCAGGACCCACACAGAAACACACCTTTCCTCTCCCTTGCCTTCCCAATCCAGTTCGTGCACACTGCTAATGAAATCAGTAGTGTTTATATTATTCTGACTACAGAAGACACTGTTAATACCCCACCCATCATGGGAAGGGCACCTGACTCCCAAGTGGGGGATGGGGGAAAGACTTCTGGATGAAGTTAGAGACAAAAGTGGGAGTTGAAGAACAAGCCTGACACGGCGAAGGGACAGGACAGCACCGGCAGGAAGCGCAGAGGCCCAGAGCTGGAGGGAACCGAGAGCGGGCAGCGGGCTGGAGCAGGGGCTGAGGGGTGGGGAGCAGTGGGGGATGAGCTGGGATGTCAGCAGACACGGGAGGCACTGGGACGTTTGGCACAGATCCGTGTCACGATCAGATCGTATGTGGCGACAATGCCCCCCTGTGAGGGATGATGGAAGGAGCCCCAGAAGCTGTTCCGCTGGGCAGGAGGTTGTGCAGGCCCGGAACAAGCAGTCCGGGAACCCCCAGGCACCTGCCCTGGTGGAGACGCCAATCACGGGACTGGAGAGGTGGAGAAGCCGGCTTCCAGGGAGGTGGTGAGATCTGGTGTAGACACACGGACGCTGAGGTGTCTGCGGAGGCGTGGGTCTGGAGCGAGGAGAACACAGCAGGGCTGGAACAAGGTGGAGAAATATATATATATGTATATATATATATAAATTTTTATTTTATTTATTTTGAGAGAGAGAGAGGGAGAGAGAGAGCATGAGCATAGGAGGGGCAGAGAGACAGGAGGCAGAGAGAGAATCCCAAGCAGGCTCCACGCTGTCAGCACAGAACCTGACTCGGGGCTTGAACTCATGAACAGTGAGATCACGACCTGAGCCGAAACTGAGAGTTGGACACTTAACCGACTGAGCCACTAGGCGCCCAAGAAAGAGATTTTTTAAATCGTTGGCTCCAGGATTTCTGTCACAAATCATGCTGAGAGCTTGTCATAGAAAGTGAAACTCCCACTCCGGAGGGCCTGGGTGTCTGCAGACCCCAAGACTGGGGATGCTTCTGGTGATGGGGAGGTTTTGGGGGTGATGCTTCTGGTGATGGGGAGGTTTTGGGAGTGATGCTTCTGGTGATGCAGAGGTTTTGGGGGTGATGCTTCTGGTGATGGGGAGGTTCTGGGGGTGATGCTTCTGGTGATGGGGAGGTTTTGGAGATGCCATGGCAGAACAAAAGGAAAAGGCCGGTGGGGAGCCAATGACACGAAAGAAAGCAAGATGGCGGGAGGCGGTGCAAGGCCTACCGTGACCCCTGCGTTGGAATGCCTCCCAAAGCCTTTGGCAAAGTCTGATAACCCCACAGTGAGGTGTGATCACATGTGAGAAACCAGAGAAGAGGGTGCATTTTTTATTAGTGTCCACATAGTGCGGATGGAGAGACAGCGTGCGAGGAACCCACATCCCAAGCGTCCCAAGGGTCCCTGGAGATTAGAAGGAACCTGGGGGAGGCCTCTGAGTTCTGCCAATTGTGATGCAGGTCGTTCACCTAGATTTGCAGGTAGATAGGGAGCCCCTTGCTAAATATCCCAGGTTGACATGGAGTGGCCGATGCCCCCAGGTTGGGGTGGACACAGGAAGAGGACCTGGACAGCTAGGGGGTTAGGCGGTTAAGCGTCTGACTTCAGCTCAGGTCATGATCTCAAGGTTCATGGGTTTGAGCCTCTCGTCAGGCTCTGTGCTGACGGCTTGTGGCCTGGAGCCTGCTTTGGATTCTGTGTCTCCCTCTCTCTCTCTGCCCCTTACCCACTCATGCTCGCGCTCTCTCTCTCTCTCTCTCTCAAAAATAAATAAACATTAACAATTTTTTAAAAAGAACAAAAGAAAGAACGAAAGAAAGAACAAATGAAAGAAAAAAAGAAAGAAAGAAAGAAAGAAAGAAAGAAAGAAAGAAAGAAAAAGGAAGGGAGGAAGGAAGAAAGGAAGGAAGGAAGAAAGGAAGGAAGGAAGGAAGGAAGACGACCTACTTCAGCCAAACCCTGTGGTCCCTCCCTGGGGAGGTGGTGTCCCAGATGCTGAGGAAAGGGGGTGTTTCAAGGAAGAAGAGGCCAAAATGTCTGGTGGCACTGGAAAGTCAGGAATGATGAGGACCAGAGTGTGTTGATAGTGAGGCCAGGAAGTTGGTGAGGTCCCAGGGGAGAGCGGCCTCGGTGGGTGGATAGAAACCTTCTGACAGGTGTTGGAATGCAGAATGGGGAGGGAATAGGAGATGAGAAAGTAAGGCACAGAGTAGAGACAATGCTTTCTAGAAACATGGCTTTAAAAATGGTCCAGGAGCCCTGTGGTTCGATTCTCTTCCGAAGGCCCCAAAACCCTGTAATACCGCCATGTAGCTTTATTGTTTCCTTCCCTTTCTGGAAAAAATCATCTATATCTATACTATATCTAGATATATATTTATCTGTTTATGAATCAAAGTCCCGCTGAAATCTGTGTTCCCCTTTCACACAAAGACACAATTTACATCTTTGGTACAAAAGGAATATGGAATGTCTTCATAAGTTCCTAGGAAAACTCCTGTCCCCAGACGGTGCCGATTACTGGACAGAGAGGGGCCTGCTTCGATGGGGAAATGGAGCTTTGGGTTTTTGCTGATTATTTCTGCTTCCAAAAGAGACTATGAAACGTTTCAGAAGGGGGCGCCTGTGTGGCTCAGCGGTTAAGCATCCAGCTCTTGATTTTAGCTCAGGTCTTGATCCCAGGGTCGTGAGTTCAAGCCCGCATTGGGTTCAAGCTCCATGCTGGGTGTAGAACCTACCTAAATAAAATAAAATAAAATAAAATAAAATAAAATAAAATAAAAAGGTCCAGAAATCCCCCCTCCCCCGAAACAGGCTGTTTGTTAGTGGATGCTGTGCCAGTTCCCCAAAAGGTCGAGATGAGAGGAAGTTTTGAAAAGGGGCTGTGGGCAAAGGGAGTGAAGGGGGAGAAGGGGTGCCCAAGGAAATCTACTGGGGGGGGGCAGGACGGGAGGCCACACCTCCATGCTCCCCTTCTTCTGTGGTGGTAGAACATCGAATGATCACCCAAGGACCAGAAACAAGGGTCAGGATTTGTATGCCTGGCCTGGCCGTGACCACCGTGCTCCTCCTTTCAGATGAACCACGAGCCCCAAACACTTCCTGGAGGAGCCCATGCTGCACGCAGCCTGAGCAAAACACCGAGCTTCATTCTCTGCACCCAGGGCAACATTTCCCGGGACTCCCGACCCACTTGAGTCAGGTAGGTTCAAGCACCATCAATGGGCCCAGTCTGGGAGGTGCCTCTGTTGGCCTCAGGGCTCCGCTGGGAGCCCGGTGGGGGAGGGGGAGTAGGGTGCTCAGCACCGTTAGGGAGATGGTGGTGTCTGCACACAGCAGGGCAATTTTGCTCCATGCAACATTTGGATTATTCATATGTCGACTTTTTTCTGTGTTAATTTTTTCACAAAGCTTTCATGAAATGTGGTCTACAAAAAGGCATAAAGAATATTACAGACACTCATGTCCCTATTGCCAAGTGTAAGGAGAATAAAACAAATATTACTAAGAGAGGCGAAGCCCCCAGAGAGTCCCCCTGTGACTGCACCTGCTACCTAGAGTTTGGGGTACCTGCTACCTAGAGTTTCCTGCACTCCCCACCATGGCAACCCAGACAGGGTGGCCCCATGTGGCGGGCCTTGCTGCACGTGGGCGAAGGGTTTGCCTCTCAGCGTTGAAGTAACAAACAGGAAGAGAAATTATGGCGGCAACAAAAAAGACATGAAAACTCTAGCGATGGAAATACAGCAATTGCCTGGGGTACCTGGCCGGCTCAGTGGCTCGGTCTGTAGAGCATGCGACTCTGGATCTTGGAGTTGTGAGTTTGAGCCCTGCATTGGATATAGAGATTACTTAAAAATAAAATCTTAAAACA
Organism: Cryptoprocta ferox; assembly: GCA_028646485.1. Lineage (NCBI taxonomy): Eukaryota > Metazoa > Chordata > Mammalia > Carnivora > Eupleridae > Cryptoprocta > Cryptoprocta ferox. Next base: position 132,733,271 of record CM053560.1, on the reverse strand, counting down.
GAAAGAGAGAGAAAGAAAAGGAAGGAAGGAAGGAAGAAAGGAAGGAAAGAAGGAAGGAAGGGAGGGAGGGAGGGAGGGAGGAAGAAAAATACAGCAATTGCAGAGAGAGAGAGACCAGAAGCTCTCTGTCACTGATACATGGGCTCTGACATGGGAGGGACAAGTTTAGTGAGTGGCCATCTTGGGACACGGAAGCCTGGGAGTGGACAACCCACAGGACAGTGACAAAGTAACAGGGCCTGGATGGGGACCTGAACAGGGACTGACCCCTCCCATCTACCTGTGGCAAGGCCTCACGGATGTCCAGGTGAAGAGGAGTGCCATTTAACACCAGGGCACAGCTGAGGCAGTGCGGTGCACCGTTTCCAGAGGTGGCCCAGTCAGGCTGGGTGGTCGATTGCACCAAGCCCATTCCTGGTGAGGGGTTAGTTTTTCCTCCAAGTCAGCGCTCCGTTCCGGCTCCCCACCAGCCTCCCATTTGGCTCAGGAAAATAAAATGAAAGCCCTATTGGATTGTTGGGACATCTTGGAGCACTTCCTAAGGGACAGATGAATGAGAGGCTGGTGGTTGACATTTAACTACAGTTCCAACTTTATCAAATGTCTCCTTGCAATATGTCCAAGCCAGCCTAGAAGTGGACTGGACTTGGTGGCCAGAGGGGCTGCCCAGCCTGCGGGCTGCGCTGCTAGCACCCTCCTCCCGCCACCTGCCTGTGGTATGAAATCAGTTGCTTGAGCTCCTACCGAGGGTAGTTTCCTATTCAAAGCGCCTTTCCTCTCTCTTTATTCTTTGTTCAGGTCACATGGTATATTAATCAACCTGAGCCGCCATGACAAAATACCATAGACTCAGTGCCTTAAACAACAGAGATTGGCTTCTCCCAGCTCCGGAGCCTGGAAGTTCAAGATGGAGGTGCCAGCAAGGTTAGGTTTCATTATGAGGCGTCTTCTCTTGGCATGGAGGTAGGGGGCCACCCTCTCAGTGTGCTCACCTGACCCTGTCTTTCTGTCCTTGTGCTGCGCTCAGGGGAGGGGGAGGAGGGAGAGAGAGAGAGGTGTTGTGTCTTTTCTTCTTACAAGGACATCAGTTCTATCAGATTAGGGCCCCGCCCTTATGACTTCGTTTAACCTAAATCACACCCTAAAGAAAGACCCCCATCTCCAAATACAGTCACAGGGGGGTTAGGGTTTTAATGCAGGAATTATGGGAGGACACAACTGAGTCCATAGCACATGGACACCCAACGAATGCTCAGAATCTGGTCTGCAACTTCACAGAGAGTAGAAAGAGTCATCTTTCTGTAAGTGTTAGAAATGTTCTGTATTTGTGTGGTAGGTACATAAGGGTGTGTGTGTGTGTGTGTGCATAAATTATTTGAGGTATATACTTAAGATTTCTATGCTTAACAGCATGTATGTTACACCTCAACAACAGCAAAAAATCACACAGAAAAAAAGAGAATCCAGTTAAATCGGTGAGGCCTTTGGGAATGAAGAAGGTGGCCCAGGGTGTCCTTAGGCTAAGAAGTGACACCAAGGACTTACTGTGCAGGAATGAAAGGAACTTAGCTTTTATTGAGCATTTTGTTTTGTCAGGGTAGTTTTGACTATAGGAAAGGGAATCTACACGCTGTGTCAAGTGTAAAGAGTCTTGGGGGTTTTTTTAGTTTATTTATTTTGGGAGAGACAGAGAGAGCACGCACATGTGCAGGCAGGGGACCAGTAGAGAAAGAAGGAGAGAGAAAGAGAATCCCAAGCATGCCCAGCACTGTCAGTGCAGAGCCCAACATGGTGTTCAAACTCACAAACCATGAGGTCATGACCTAAGCCGAAATCAAGAGTCAGATGCTCAACCACCCAGGCATGAAGAGTCTTACGTGAATACAAAAGAATCTGAAGGGCCAGGCCTTAAAAGGGACAGAAACTGGGTTATTCCCTCATCGTTGGCTCAGTCTCTCTCTCTCTCTCATGCACTTTCTGCCTATGCCTGTCGATCTGCCCTACTCCCTTCATTGGATCTGTTTCCTCTCCTTTCTCTTCATGGTTCCAATATGGCTGCCACAGCTCTTTGGTGGGTAGGAGTCTCCCTCCTCAGTTCCTACCATCAACCGTTCCTTCCTTTTGTGTCTCTTAGGTCAACCTCCTGAGAAGAGCTCCAGCACACGTTAAAAAAAATTTTTTTTTAATGTTTATTTATTCTTAGCTTGAGCAGGGGAGGGGCAGAGAGAGAGGGAGACACAGAATCCAAAGTAGGCTCCAGGCTCTGAGCTGTCAGCACAGAGCCCAACGCAGGGCTCAAACTCATGAACCTTGAGATCATGACCTGAGCCAAAGTCAGACACTTAACCGACTGAGCCACCCAGGCGCCCCAGCTCCAGCACACATTTTGAGCCAGTGTCCCCGCGTAAGTTAGAAGGCTGCCATTGGGTCCAATCCTCTGCAACAGGAAGAAGGAGGCCGTGTTGCACAGTTTGAAGTTATGTAAGGCCCAGGCCCAGGGTTAGAATAACTCGGAGGAGTGGGCAACAAGAGATGACTATCTCAAGAATGTTAGGTGCTGGGCTTTTAAGAATTTCTGTCTCTCTATTTTCTTGGACTGCCTTTGGTTTGGGTATCAAGGGAAAGCTGGTCTGAAACAATGAGTTGGGAAGTGGGCTCACGTCTGCAATTTTCTGGAAGAGTTTGTGTAAAAGTGGCACTCTTTCTTCCTTAAGTGTTTGGGAGAATTCACCAGTAAAGCCATCTGGGCCTGGAGTTCTCTTCGTGAGAAGGTTTCTTTAAGCTACAAATTCAATTTCTTTAATAAATATAGAGCTATTTGAGTGATCTCTTTCCTCCTGAGTTGGCTTTGGGAGTTTGAGTCTTTCAAGAAAATTGCTCCCATCATCTAAGTTATGGAATCGAATGACGTAAAATTGTTCATAATATCCTCTTATTAGCCTTTAACTGTCTGTACAATTTGGAGCGGTATCCCCCCTTTTCACAGTCTTGATATTGGTAAATTGTATTTTCTCTTATTTGTCTCCTGGTCAGTCTGGCTAGAGGTTTATCAATTTCATTGATTTTTCTCAGAGAACCAGCTTTTGGTTTAGTTGATTTCCCCTATTATTCTTTTTTTCTATCTCCCTGATTTCTTTGATGTTTATTATTTCTTTTCATTTGCTTCTTTTGGATTTAATTTGTTCATCTTTTTCTAGTTTCTTAAGGTGAAAGCTGGAATCATTGATGTGAGATCTTTTCATTTTTTTTAAGTTTTTTATTTATTTTGAGAGAAAGGGAGAGAACAGGGGAGGGGCAAAGAGACAGTGAGAGAGAGCATCCCAAGCAGGTTCCGTGCTGTCAATGCAGAGCCCTAGGTGGGGCTCGACCTCACAAACTGTGGAATCATCACCTGAGCCGAGATCAATAGTCAGGTGCTTAGCCAGTTGAGGCACCCAGGCACCCCTCACCCCTTCTTTTCTAACATAAGCATTTCGTGCTATGAGAACACAGGTCCTTGATGACAGGCCATGACTCGAGCCCTGGATCAAGTCTCATCTGAGGCCAGCCTAAATCCAGACCACTGGTTCTCAGCTTTGGCCACGCATTAGAGCCACCTGATAAGCTTCTAAAGCTACCCATGCCTGGGCCCCGCCCCAGGCCAATTAAGTCAAACCCTTTGGGAATGAGCTCCAGGATGAGTAGTTGTCAAAACTCACCAGGTGGGTCTAATAGGCAGCCCGGACGGTGACTCAGCACCACACCAAGCTAGTGTTTCTCAAATTGTCTGTGACAAAGGCAGTATTGTTTTTTGATTTCCAGTTTTCTATTCCTATTATCTTACTGACTGGTACTGTGCAACATACAATAGAAATGAACCATATGGCTTCTAGAAGTTTCCCTCAGGGACACTGGTACTTCTGTGGCCTCTTAAATCCAGATGTTCTCATTATTCTTAATTATCATCAACAACAGAGAAAAGGAAGCTTGTCGAAAGAGGGTTATGCCCATGGTCATTTCAACGGTGTAGTTGTAACTCGTTGTGGAACAAGAATAGACAGTTTGTGAACCATTCTGGTCCATGGACCAGGCTTTGAGTAACACTGTCGAGAGTTCTTGATTATATGAGCCAATAACTTCTTTGGATTGTTTAAACTTGAGTTGGGTTTTTGGTTAGAAGAGGAAGATTCCAGGGATGCCTGTGTGTCTCAGTCGGCTAAGTGTCCCAACTTCGGCTCAGGTCACGATCTCACGGCTCATGATTCAAGCCCTGCATCAGGATCTGTGCTGACAGCTCAGAGCCTGGAGCCTCCTTTGATTTCTGTGTCTCCCTCTCTGTCTGCCCCTCCCCTGCTCGTGCTCTCTTTCTCTCTCTCTCTGTCTCAAAAATAGAAAAAACATTAAAAAATTTTTTTAAAGAAAATCATTAGGAGGAGAAAATACATTTACAGTACTGAACTGTGTTGGTTGAAAAAACTCTGTGTATAAGGGGACCCACACAGTTTAAATCGGTGCTGTTAAAGGGTCAACTGTACACTTTTTAAACACAGAAATCACCTGACTTTTTCAAAAGATCTGTTTGCTTTTTAAGTTTATTTGATTTATTTAAGTTTATTTGATTAGGGGAGAGAGACCACGGGAGGGGCAGAAAGAGAGGGAAAGGGAGAGAATCCCAAGCAGGCCCCACACTGCCAGCCTGGAGCCCGATGTGGGGCTCGAACCCACAAACTGTGAGACCGAAATCAAGAGTTGGAATGCTCCGCCTGAGCTACCCAGGTGCCCCTTGTCTGTTTGTTTTTACCATAACTGGAGGTCTTTTCATTAAGTCAGTCAATGTCCTCAAACCATCAAGTCTCTTGGGATTAAGGGCTGGTTTGGATTAGGACAGTTTCTCAACCTCCACAGCGCTGACATCTGGGGCTGGCAAATTCTTGGTCGTGGACACCGTCCTGTACACTGTAGAAGGTTCCGCAGCATCCCTGCCCTCTGCCGGCTAGGTGCCGGCAGCACCCGTCTAGCTGTGACAACCACACATGTCTCCAGACATTGCCAAATGCCCCTTGTGGTGGCAAAACCATCTTCCATTGAGGACAGGCTCTGGAATTCTACGGACAGCATCTTGGAACACACTAGAAAAAACCTGGCTCCTGATGTGACACCTATGCTTCCTGCCTCTGTCTCCCCCATGGGGCTAAGCGGGATAATGGCCACAGGATAAAGCAACACATTATGGGAAGTAGTCTGACCCGAGAGGTGTCATCGGCACGAAAGTGAGGAGCAGACATGACGTCGTGGGCAGCGCCACGCCGAGGCCACAGGCCACGTCTTGCTAACGTTGCTGAGACGGCACAGCATCTCACTGACCTGACTCGGGTCCCGAAGATGGCTCAAACTCTCGTTCCCACCAGGCTCCTTTCAGCGTTAGCCCTGCTTAAGATCTCTCATTTTACTGTCACCAGGAGAAAGTCCCACTTAATTCATGCCAGATGCTGAGTGAGTCGTCATGAATCAATACAACATCATCCAAAAACCACCAAAATGAATCATAAGGACAAACAGGACTCTTTTTTTCTCTCTCTCTGCAAAACAGTGACTAAAATAGTGTTTTTTCCCCTTTGGAAAAAAAAAATTAGGAGGTTAAGAACAGGCTCAGGGCCCTGCTTACATAACCCAAGTATCAGTGGGTGTGAAATGGTTAAACACATGTGCCCCAGGGAGACAGTGTGTGAGGCCTGCAGCTGAGCCAGGCAGCCGCCGGCTACGGACATGAGAGATTTCTAGAACGATTCTACACTGGGCGGTCCAGCGACCCCCGAGACCGTTTTGCAGCTTTCTGTTTCCATCTGAGACTCAGAGCTCAGGAATGTCCATCAGGGAGGAAGGGGCTCTTGGCGACCGTGAAAGGCCTTCCAGACCCCTCCTCCCGACAAGCGGAGCCCCGTTTTCTCCGCCTGCCTCTACCTCCCCGGATTCTGGGGACGGCACTGGGGACGGCCTATGTGAGTCAGAACCGCGGGCGGGGGGACAACGGGCCCACCTGGGTGCTCTCTCCAGGGCCTCTGAGCCTTGAATGGAAGGAGGAGAAAGCAGCGAAGAGATGGGGACTGACACGTCCTTGTAGTGGCTGGACGACACTGTCCATCGGTTTCTGCTCCTGGGTCCCCAAGGCCTCCCTGCTTTCTGTCCTTTGCAGAGTCAGTTCTTCCACTTTGCCATCGCTCTGTGAGGGCCACGTCCTACTGGTGAGCCTGCCTTGCGGTCACGGCTGGCATCTGTTGCTTTACCCCACAGCACCCAGGAAGGCCCTTCTGTGAAGGACCCCAAGCCAGGGCTCCGTGACGTTTGCAAGATGCAGAGACAGGTCTCCCCTCGGCGAGGCAAAGCAGGAGGAACCGAGGCGGAGACTGCCCTGCGGTCACTGCGTCATCACTGGTGGAGGACCTGCTCCTGGATATGGGCCAGTGAGGGGTGCGGACACTGGACCTCGGGCAGCGGACGCCTCCGGCCACAAGAGAGAACGAGCCTACTAACAGGGAGGAGCCCAGTGCCACTCCAGGTCTTGGCAGCGCTGTGCTGGCGGCCTGGGCACATGGGCGCTGCCTTCAAGCCCCTTGAAAGGCTCCTCCCCCTGGGTGGAATCTGTCCTGCTTCCGCCTTGGCCCCTCCATTCTCTGACCTGTCATCTGTCGTCTTCTCTTCCATGTTGTTTGGCAGCCTTACTCCGTGTCACCTCGCTCCCCCACTCCTACGATGACTGTTTCAGTTGTCCGTTCTTTCCAGTCCCCACGGCCTTCCCATCCCCCGCACCGCCAGCAGAAGATGAGTTTCTAATTCCACAGAAACAGTTTCGACTATCGTACAGGGGCCCCTTCACCTTCCCCAAAACACCTGTACCCCCTCCCCTCCATGCTGCCCCGGCCTGTGCATTGTAGGATGGGGAGCAGCGTCCCTGGCCTCTGTCCTCTAGATGACCCCCCTGCCCCCCGCCACCACGAGTCATGACAACCAAAATGTCTCCAGGGGCACCCAGGTGGCTCAGTCGGTTAAGTGTCCAACTTCGGCTCAGGTCATGATCACGTGGCTCATGAGTTCGAGCTCCTTGCCGGGCTCTGTGCTGACAGCCTGGAGCCTGGAGCCTGGTAAAAACTTTAAAACAATGTCTCCAGACATTGCCAGATGTCCCCTGGGGTGTAAAGTCACCCCAGGTGAGACCCATCACTCTGGACCAATCACCGGTCACTCTGTCTCACGCTTGTGGCCCACGTCTGACCCACAGGAAGTACACACACTTGGCCAGCCTTCACCTACCTCTCAAAGAGAGCCCTTCGCGAGAGCCCAGCTGCTGACAGACGGCCACCGCCACGGCCACAGCCTCCCCTGTGGCTTTCCAGGTGCGCCTCGGGCCCCCCTGTGTCTCCCCGGCTCCAGGGTCCACCCTTCAAGTCCTGCAGATGACCCCCCTCAGTTGATTTGTGAATAGAAAAAGCACCCCCCTCTCCCACGGGGGCGGCTTGGGTGGGCTCCTGAGCACAAACCTCTCCTGCAGAAGCGGACTTCGGGTTTCCCGGTCCCTCCCCCTGGGCCCATCCAGCCTCGTTATGAGCCGGCGGTGGCGGTGGGCGGTCAGTGCGGTGACTCAGAGCCGGTGCTCTGACATTTCCCTCCCCGGGCTGCTCCGGAGCTCCGGCATCCCACGTGGAAATGGGGGAGCGGCCGCCCCACTTGCCAGGGGCCTCAGCCAGCGGGAGGCAGAAGGAGCTATTAGCATCCGTGGGCCCATTAGAGGTGCCTTTGCCACTGTGCTCTGGCATTTTCTCCCTCCTGTGTATTCAGCCTCCTCTTCCTCCGAACTGGAACCTTTAAACGCGTTGAAATCTCTCCCCAAATGCAAACAAACAAAATCAAAAAACAAAAACCCTGCTTTGACCCCGAAACTCCTTTGCAGCTCCCGCCCTAATTCTCTCCTCCCCTTCAAAGCCAAACCTGTGAAAAAGCTGTCTGCATCCACTGTCTCCCTGTCCTCACCTCCCCCTCACTTCAATCTGCCTTCCACCCTCATCAGGCCCCCCAAACAGCTCCCACAAGAATGGCCATGATCTCTGCAGGGCCGAGCTGAGGTCCGACAGCAGGAGGCTGGCCTGACCCCAGCCGGGACCCTGGCAGTTGGGAGCAGTAGTTGTGATGGCAACAGTTGGCCTTCCTGAGGGTCGAGGGTCGTGAACCGAACTGCAGACCATAGAGTGGAACTTCTGAGCAGTTCCAGAAAGAATATCTGGCCTGGAGTCCTAGGAATGGGCCCACACCTCCTTGCCCTCATTTATTCCTTCCTTTGTTCCATCTTCCCCGGGTCTGCAGACAATGGCTTGTAACAGACTGTCCCCCCACCCCTCCACCTGGCTCTCTCCCGGGGTCCAGATGTTGGGCTCTCTTGGGCCCACGGTGGTGTGTGTGTGTCCCGCCGGCATCTCAAACACCGAGACTGTAATTTAAAAACACGTCTCGTTTTTGTGGAATTCAAGAAATATAGACAATAACATAAGTTCCTCTTTTCCCCCAACCTGAATTAGCAAGGGATCAGCTAACGCAGAGAAACTTGAACAGAGCCTTCGGCCCGGACCTGGAGGCGCCCCGCACAGACGATGAGTTGTGAATAGCCTCTCTTTATGCCGATAAGGAAACTGAAATCAGACAAAGAGCTTTGATTAGCTGATTAATCAAGTTGGAGCCAGCTCCCAGTAAAGCTAAATTTAACTATGCCCTGTTCTGTATCCCAAACTGCAGACTTCCTGTGTTGTGATTTCTTCCAACTCAGTGTAATTGGAATGTTCCGTCCGGGTGGGTAGAGGAGAGGATCATTACACTGTTCTTCTGTATGTTTGAAATTTTTCGTAAGAATCTAAAAAAAGAAGTAACATCTCTCTGTGTGTTTTACAAAAGTAACTAGTCTGTCTTAATTGGTTGCTTAGTGCTTATCCGTGGTGTAATCCCTAACCCCCTGGTTTGAGAGAATTGCCTGGACTCGTGAACGTGCTTTCTGCAGGACATCGTGTGATGTGAATCATGTCACTGTGCGCCCAAGTTGCAAATGACATCATCAATGAATTATTTTTCTTTGTGCTCCTTTTCTGCGTTCTCCCAACCATATGTGTATATAAATGTGCATGCGTGTGTGCACGCACGTGTGTGTGTGTGTGTGTGTGTGTGTGTACTTTGAGAGTTTCTGAGCAAGGAGGAAGTGGTTCAATCTGCTTGTCTCCCAGCAGCTGTTGGCTTTTAGAATAAAGAAGGGTCTCTGCCTCATTTCTGATTCAGATGCCGCATGAGACTTGTTTTTATCCACCACGTCTAAATTTAAACGCCTGTTTTCTCCCTCCCATAAAACTCAATCCCCTTCCCTGTAACACCCTAGAAAAGACTTGGCTTCACATGGTGTTTAGGTTAGAGCTGCAAGAGGAGTTTAAGTGTTGGGGGCAAGAAACGTCCAGGGGAGTGCGCGGACTGGAGAAGAAACTCCACGCTGCAGGTTAGAAAGGCAGCGCCCCGGGCCTAGCAGCTAAGGCCATCGCTGGGGGCACCTAAGGGCTCAGCCCTCGGCTTCTCCAACCTTCTCTTTTATTCCCTCCCAATCTTCTCCGTCTTCCATTCAGCAGAAAAAAACAATCTCTCCTGACACAAATTTGAGCCGTTTAATATTACCAGATTGTACCTTTCACCCACTGTGTTTAAAGTTTTATTTTGGTACACGGTGGTCGCCCCTTATCCGAGGTCGGATATGTTCCAAGACCTGCCCGCCACCCCCCACCCCCCGCCAAGGGATGCTGAGAGCGCAGATCATACCAAACCCTTCAGATGCGATGTTTCTTTTTTCTATTTTCTATACGTACAAAACTCTGATAAAGTTTAACGTATAAATGAGGCACAGTCAGAGATTAACAGCAATAGCTAATGATAAAAATAGAACCATTATGGGGCGCCTGGGTGGCTCAGTCGGTTAAGTGTCCAACTTCAGCTCAGGTCAACATCTCACGGTTCGTGGGTTCGAGCCCGGCGTTGGGCTCTGTGCTGACAGCTCAGAGCCTGGAGCCTGTTTCGGATTCTGTGTCTCCCTCTCTCTGCCTCTGCCCCGTGCCTACTCTGTCTCTGTCTCTGTCTCTGTCTCTGTCTCTCTCTCAAAAATAAATAAACATTAAAAAAAAAAAGAACAATTATAACCATACACTCTGATACAAACTAGGTGAATGTGGTCTCTCTCTCTCTGAATATGCTGTACTGTCTTCCCCTTCTTCCTGTGATGATGTGAGATGATAAAATGTTTCTGTGAGGAGATGGAGGTGAACGACATTGACATTGTGACATAGCGTAAGGCTGCTAGTGACCTTCTCATGAGGAACATCTGCTTGTGGACCGTGGTTGACCACGAGTAACTGAAACGGTGGAAAGTAAAACTGTAGAAAAGTGGGGGTGGGGGTGGGTAACAACTGTAACTTCAAGCATATGGAACACCTGTAAGAAGGGTGTAAGGAGCCACCATGGAACCTTTAGCCTGGCCTCATTTCTCAAACTGAAGTATAGTTGACACACAATGTTACATTAGTCTCAAATGTGACAACACAGTGATTCAGCATCTCCTTGCCTTATGCTGCGCTCACCCCAAGTGTAGTTACCACCTGTCACCACACAGCGCTATTACAATGCGATTTTCTTTACTCCCTTTGCTGTACCTTTCATCCCATTGACTGATTCATCCTGTAACTGGAAGGCTGGACCTCGCTCTCCCCTTCACCCATTTTGCCCATCCCCCAAGCCCCTTCCCTCTGGCCACCATCCTTCTGTTCTCTGTATTTACGAGTCCATTTCTGCCTTTTGTTTATTTGTTTTGTTTTTTAGATTCCACATATAGATGAAATCATACATCATTTCTTTTTCTCTGTCTGACTTATTTCAATTAGCACTGTACCCTCTAGGTTCAACTATGTTATCACAAAGGGCACAATCTTATTCTTTTCTAAAAATGGCTGAGTGATATTCTTGTGTATGGGGGGGGTACACCACATCTTCTTTATTCGTTCATCAATCAGTGGACACTTGGGTTGATTCCATATCTTGGCTGTTGTAAATAATGCTGCAATAAACCAGGGGTGCCTATATCTTTTTGAATTAGTGTTTTCACTTCCCTTGGGTATATACCCATTAGTGCAAATACTGGATCATATGATAACTCTATTTTTAACTTTTTGAGGAGCCCCCATACTGACAGTGGCTGCACCAGTTTGCATTCCCACCCACATTGCACGAGGGTTGGTTCCTTTTTCTCCACATCTTTGTCAACAGTTAACTCTTTCTTGTGTTTTTGATTTTAGCCATTCTGACAGGTGTGAAGTGATACCTGATTGTGGTTATTGTCTGCATTTCCCTGATGAGGAGTCATTTTGAGCATGTTTTCATGTGCCTTTGGGGCATCTGTGTGTCTTCTTTGGTAAAGAAAACCGTCTGTCCAAGTCCTCTGCCCATTTTTAATCAGATTATTTGTAGGGTTTTTTAGTGTTGAGTTGTAGAAGTTCTTTATATATTTTGAATAGTAACCCCTTATCAGATAGATTGTTTGCAAATACCTTCTCCCATTCGGTAGACTGCCTTTTCATTTTGTCGATGATTTCCTTCACTGTGCAAATGCTTTTTATGTCGGTGTATTTCTGATTGTTTATCTTCTGTTTTTCTTGCCCGAGGAGACATATCTGGAGACAAGTTGCAATGGCTGATGTCAAAGAAATTACTCCCTATGTTTTCTTCTAGGAGTGTTATGGTTTTTTGTCTCACATTAGGTCTTTAATCCATTTTGAGTTTATTTTTGTGTGTGGTATAAGAAAGTGGTCCAGTTTCATTCTTTTGCATGGAGCTGTCCAGTTTTCCCAGTACTGTTTATTGAGACTGTCTTTTCCCCATTGTATATTCTTGCCTCTGTTGTTGTAGATTAATTGACCATATAATTGTGAGTTTATTTCTGGGTTCTCTATTCTGTTCCATTGATCTATGTGTCTAAGTCCACCCTGGCCTCACTTTTACTCTCTCTCTCTCTCTAAGTCTTTACTGGGTTTATCAAATTTATTCATCTTTTCCAAGAACCAACTTTTGGTTTTCTCTATTTTTCATTGGTTTTCTATTTTACTGATTTCTACTCTTGTTTTTACTATCTCCTTTCACCCTATTACTTTGGGTTTAATTTGTTCTTTCTCTAGCTACTTAAGGTGGAAAGTTAGATCATTGACTCAAAACTTTTCTTCTTCTGTCCTAAAGCATAAATAAAACTATAAATATTCCCCTAAACACAGCTTTACCTGCAAATATGTTGTACTTTCATTCTCTTTTAGTTTAATATATTTAAATTTTTTCCTTGTGTATTTTTCTTTGACTTGTAAATTTTTTAGTAGCATGTTGCTTAATTTCCAAATACCGGAAGCCCTTCTAGATTTCTTTTCATTATTATTTCTGCTCAAAAGAAAACCACAGGCCAAAGTGGTATCACTTAGGTTAAGGCCCTAAGTCAGTAAACTGAGACTTAAGAGCTAACTCATGGGCAGTTTCATCCCCACCCTGAAATGTGACCTTTAACAAGTCAACATGGGGAGTTCCTGATTAGCACTAGGAAACACACTGATAGATTCTTTCCTTTCCCCTTAGGAGGGTAACCTTGCCTAAAAGGATGGATTCTTTGCTACTAATTTCCTTTTTTCCACTCCCGCTCTACCTTTAAAAACTCTCCCTTTTCTGTGGCCCTTTGGAGGTCCCCTCTGCTTGCTAGATGGAAAGCTGCCCCAATCATGAATCGTTTAATGAAGCCCATTAGATCTTCAAATTTACTTGGTTAATTTTTTTTAACCTTTATAATACAATTCCATTGTTATCAGAGAACATACTCAATGATATGTCAATCTTTTAATACTTTATTTATTTATTTAATGCTCTAGGTTGTGGTTTATCTTGGGGAATGCTTCATGTGTCCTTAAAAAAAGCATATTCTGCAGCTATTGGGCAGAGGGTTCTGGACACAAACGTGGACAGAGATGATGGGTGAGCACATTATAGCCAGTGAGTGGCCAATAGTTCTGGAGACACTGAATTAAAAAAAAAAAAAAAACTCGTTTGGCAAATATCTTTTTTTTCGGGGTGCCAATCTTCAACTGAATAAGAAATTGAAACTAAAACCCCGGGGGCGCCTGGGTGGCTCAGTCGGTTAAGCGTCTGGCTTCGGCTCAGGTCATGATCTCACGGTTCGTGGGTTCGAGGCTTGCGTCAGGTTCTGTGCTGACAGCTAGCTCAGAGCCTGGAGGCTGTCTTCAGATTCTGTGTCTCCCTCTTTCTCTGACCCTCCCTGATGTTTGGCCTCGGAGGCAGGCATGAACTTTAGGCGCCCAGATAACAAGAAACCACTCACTATCTCAACATTCCCCCACCTGGAGACTTTCAAGGGAACCATTTATCAAATCTTTCCACCCTGAACAACGGACACATCCTCCCTGCAACAAGAAACAGCCACCAACAAATCACCTTACATAAACATGTCAATACTTCATACCCCCCCAGCCAACGCCATAAAAACGCGCTACCCCACTCCCAGGCGTGACTTCCCTGGCCCCTTTCCTTACAGACCAGGGAACCTCACCCAAGAGCGCTCCCAATAAAGGCTTTTTACTTCCATATCTGGCCTCGGTTTCTGCATCGCGTTTGCTACATTACACCCTGCTCACGCTCTCTTTCTCTCTCTCAAAAATAAATAAAACATTAAAAAAAATTTTTTTAAAGAAACTGAGACCCAGGATCATTCCATAGCAGTCAGAAAGAACAGAGTCCCAACCAGCAGCCCCTGTAACCCCGCCTCATGAAGCTCAAAGGACTGAGGTGGGCATTTCCCTGGCAGCTCTTGTCTGGATCAGGAACAAAGCCAGAGGGGTTATTACTCTATCTCTATATGCTCCCCACCCCACCCCCCCACACACTGCAGCAGAATTCTTTCCGCAGTAATGGATTCAAAGCCAAAGACTTTCTGCAGTGTTTCAGGAAAGTTTTTTTTCTGGTGGACTTTGATGTGCATCCCTACGTAAGGCTATATACATGGCAGCATGGTTTATAGAGATGTTAGTTTCTTAGGTTGGGTTCCCAAAAGCAAATTTTGAGATGGAAGTCATGTGCACACGATATTCAGGAAGTGCTCCAGGGAGAAACAAGGGAAGGAATGGGGGGGAAAGACATAGGAAAAGGCAAGAAGCCATCAAGACTATGATGTTGGCCAGGCACCAGTAGATACAGAGGGGAGTTCTGAAGAGTGAAGTATGCCTTGGAGTGTGTCCCTCCTCATACTCCCTGTTCTGGCCAGTAGACTCACCTTGGAGGAGGGGTGAATAAACTCCCAGGCAGTCCTGGCAATCTTTGTGTGTTGGTGTGCAAAGCAGCCCAAGGGAGAGTCTCTAACTGTCATAGATAGAAGCCACTGGAAATGAAGGGCACAGACGCTAGAGGATCACAGAACAGAAATGGTGAAAGGGATTGTGCTGTTGTGATTTACAATAAGAAATACATATTTGGTCTTTGTCCCTGTTCCTGGCACAGAGCTCCTAAAATCCTCGGGATTTTCTAAGTGATGAGAGTGATAAAGGCGTCTTTTATATGTGAATGAAGTAACTTGGGAAGCCCCTGGGTCTTCCTAATGGTGGGCTGTTGCCAGGGGAACCAACCTTGTGATGAGAGGGTTGGAACGTTCAGTCCCAACCCCCAACCTCCACGGAGGGGCTGGAGGTTGAATCAACTGCCAGTAGCTAATGATGTTATCAATCATGCCTATGGAATGAAGCCTTCGTATAAACCCAAAAGGACGGGGTTCAGAGAGCTTCCGGGTTGGCGAACATGTGTCGATTTGGGGAGAGTGGTGCTCAGAGAAGACATGGAGGCTTTGCACCCCTTCCCCACAGCGTGCCCTGTGTATCTCTTCCCCCTGACTCCTCCTGAGTTACTGTACCTCCTTTTATAATAAACTGGTAATCGGGGTGTCTGGGTGGCTCATCGGTTAAGTGTCCAACTTTGGCTCAGGTCATGATCTCACGGTTTGAGTTCGAGCCCCGCGTCGGGCTCTGTGCTGACAGCTCGGAGCCTGGAGCCTGCTTCAGATTCTGTGTCTCCCTCTCTCCCCCTCCTCTGCTCACATGTCTGTCTGTCTGTCTCTCTCAAAAATGAATAAACGTTAAGAAAAAAAATTTTTAAATGGCAGGCACGATAGCACTATGATCCACAATGGAACATGTCAGGGCACATCAATAACTTTTATCAGACTTCTTTATCACACCCCCTTTATTCACATGAGCTATTCCTGGGTCATGTGAGGGAAGTGAAGGAGAAGATTCTTGGACGCCATCAAGTGGCCATCTGGGGAATACCCGAGGTGAGCTGGGTGAAGACCCTGGGGCCTTTCAGATTTCCACCCTGAATTGGGGGCCTGGTTTGGAGCAGAGCAACTTTCAAGAGAGATGGAGGAGGAGCGCCTGGGTGGCTCAGTCGGTTGAGCGTCTGACTTCAGCTCAGGTCATGATCTCATGGCTTGTGAGTTCAAGCCCCACATCAGGCTCTGTGCTGACAGCTCAGAGCCTGGAGCCTGCTTTGCATTCTGTGTCCCTCTCTCTCTCCCCCTGCCCCTCCCCTACTCACACTCTGTCTCTCTCTTTCTCTCTCAGAAATAAACATTTTAAAAAAAATCTTTAAAAAAAAAAAAGAGAGAGAGAGAGAGAGAGAGATGTTGGAGGAGCCTGGTTGGTGGGTGAGGAAAACAAAGCAATGGCCTGAGAGGAGAGAAATGGTTGCAGCATCCAAAGCATTTTCAGCCGGAGCATCTCGCAAGGGTTCTCCAGAAGACAGTTGTAAGGCCTAAGAAGTCCTTAATCGAAAGACATTTGGAGATTTATTTCTATTCGTTGTTTTCCCAGTTGGCCATAAATATGAACAACCCCAAAGTCATCTGGAGTCAATAAAAATATTGGCAAATTTATTAGAAGAGTAGCGTGTTGATGAAAGCAGTCAGCCCATCACTTGGGCAGATGGCAGACATCAAAGGAGAACGTTACCCTACCTCATGAACGGAAACCAACGAACAGATCCACCCATGTAGAAGATGACAGTAAAATGTCTTTGAGCGCATTACAGATTCGGTCAGGTGGACAGTAACTGCATCAGTTGAAAACCCACTGTATCAGTCGGGGTCCCAACAGAAGCGAGGTGGCACACTGGAAAAGGGACATTTCAGAGAGGCTAATGGAGGGATTACAAAAGTTTGAGTGGGGTTCCAGAAGCCAATGAGGAGCAGAACTAGCAACAGAGAGAAGCTACCCTCGTACTTGAAAGGGCAAAGGGAAGGAGTGGTTATGGGAACTGCTCTCCATCCCCCCACTTTGATCGGCCACTGATGCATGCCTTTGGCCAGATCCAACTTCCTGATTCAGAGAGGAGTGGACAGTGGATCTGAAGGGCCAAACAGAAAAAAATCGAGTATACTCAACTTCACTTTCGCTTTAAAAATTAAGAGTATTTTATTGAACAAATTTCCTGAGGAGGGAAACCTCCACGGTTGGTGTAATTGGGGACATCATGGAGGACCCGACGTGTTTCCATCTGTCGCCTCTGCTCCCCCCAGGCTAGATTCTGTCCCAGTCACAGGAAGGCTGCTATAGGTCCAAGTGCCACACTCAGACCCGAAAATGGCCAGCAAAAGAGAATGCCTCTTCCTGGGGGTCTATTTTGGGGAATGAGGAAACCTTTCTCAGAAGTCTCCCCAGGAGAGTCCCTCTCTCCCTCTCTCTCTCTGTCCCTTCCCTGTTCATTCTCTCTCTCTCTCTCTCTCCAAAATACATAAATAAACCTTAAAAAAAAACCAACAACAACAAAAAAAGAAGTCAGAACTTTATCCATACTGAACAATCTCATCTTGGGAAATGGTACCAAACTAACCAAGATTTGCCCCTGAGCCAGTTTCTAGGGGAGGAGGGATGTACATAGATGTTTGCACAAAGTCAAGATTCTGTTATCAAAAAAGAGGGGATAAAAGTTGTGCGAAGGCAAACCGAGGGGTGTACAAAAGCAATAGGACACCATGGAAAAGGTTTTTTTAGTATGTTGGAGTTGGAAATAAAGATGCGGGCTTTGCTCGGGCTCAGTGTATAAGGGTTACATGACCAGCTGAGATACATAAAATTAATACTACCATACTTAGACAGCAGGCAGGACTTGTAGTTTGGTTTTTGGAAGGAGTTCTGTACCTGAAGTGGAGTGGCCTCCTCCCCATTGAGAGAGCAGCCAAGACAAAAATAGAAGAAAGTTCCAACCACATAGATGTCCTCGTCACAGAACACAGGCTGGAGACACGTCTGGTGCTACCAACCGCACGGAGAACTATAACAGGCAAAAGGGAGTTGTCCCCATCAGTCTTTGTCCAATAAAGGTACTTTTTCCACCCTTTAATGACAAGAGAGTGAGGTGCTTACTAGAATGAAGGATAATTAATGCTGGGGCTGGCAGGACTTGTTTAAGGGAAGAAAAAGCCTTTTAGATTTTTAAATCTAGGTAATCATTTAATGTCGTTAGCTTGAGTTCGATGCAATAGAGGTTTTAAATTTGAAGCATAAATTAATATTTGCTGTCATCAAAAGCCAGGCATGTCTGAGAAGGTATGCATTTGTAAAATTGTGGTGAGCCCAGGTCCCTTGCGGATGACTGCTTCCTTAGAAGAAAGTGAATGTCTCTCTCTTACTGATTTGTCATGTCCAAGTAATGGGCTTGGGGCTGGCATAACTGTAATTTATTTCAGAGGCCTTGTGGCCCTTGAAAGCACAAGAAGACAGACAGATTAAGAAATCTCATTTGAGGCCTTTTAGTGAGGGGGAGGCCAACAGAAGGCTGTTCACATATTGGATGAGAACAGGTTCCAGGAAGTGTTATGCTATTTAAATCACTTTGAAGACTTAATGCAGGAGTTCTGGGCTGTAACTGCAGAAGAAACACGCACATCTACATTCATTCCCTCTAAAACTCTTATTAAAACCATAGTAAACTGATTTTTAAAAAACCACAATAAATCTACAAGAATGAGGAGAGCAGAGGAGACAATAGTAACATCATTTTGGAGGCTAGACAACAGAAGAGTGATTGTCTTAGCAGATCCAAGGGACCATTCCTGAGCCAGAGGTGGGATAAGGTAAAAACGAACTCAGAATCCTAAAAAGGAACAGCCATCAAAAGAACCAGGACTCCCTGGAATTAGGAGGGAAGGAGGCTCTAAAATAATGAAGATTGGGTAGAGCAGTTTGAGGGCACATAGATCCCTGGACCCTCTTACCTACTGGTCTTGGTTTCCCATTTTCACGCTCATTCTGACCATATTTTCTTTTAATTCTTTGGAACATGTTTTCTCTCCCATTTTTGAACATATTTATAATGCTTAGAGTCTTTGCTAAATCCAACATCTGGACCATCTTGAGGTCAGTTTCTACGGACTGTTGTTGTTTTTCATCTGGGTCCCATTTTCCTATTTCCTGTTGCGTGTGTAGGAATTTTAGATTGCTTTCCAGCCCTGGAGGTGCTCTCGATTCGGGTATCTGCCAGACCTCTAGCATCTACTATTCTCAGCCCTGTAGCAGCCTCTCTCCAGAAGCCTCGGGTAGTCTTCCCCTACACACGTGCATCCCAGCTGTCAGCCAGCAGCTCACAGGGGACCTCCCACACGGATTTCCGCCTCCCACACATGGAGCAACGTCCCTTCCAGCGCCACAACCTGTATCAGCAGCCCCGGACTGTGACCTCTGCCCCCTGACACAGCAGGGCATCACAGAGCACCACCGCGTGCTTGGAAACCTGTTCCCCAGCAGAGAGCCAGGACGATTTGGGGGGGGGGGGTATGTCTCCTGGGGTCCCTTCTCTCAGAGATCACTGTCATGCACTGCCTGTCGTTCAGCGCCCGAGAATGGTTGCTCGTATCTTTTGTCCGGTTTTACAGTTGTTTTCTGGCTGGAAGGCTAATCTAGTGCCCAGATTACACCATCACTGGAACGCTTACGGGATATAGTTTTATTTTCTTGTTATAGCCTCCCTCCTGCCCTCTTCATCCATTTCAGTCAGTTCTCTGTTTATTGGCTCGAATGAGAGATGAAGCAGTAATAAAAGTAGAAACCACAGTAGGCACCCTCCCCCTTATCCGCGGTCTCATTTTCCATGGTGCCAGTTATCCATGGTCAGCACAGTTCAGAAGCAGAGGACATGACACGTCAGAAGGTCAGGGGTAGCCGGACACTGCGTCACAGTGCCTACGTCACCCACCTCCCTTCACCTCGTCATGTAGGCGTTTTATGTCACATCCTCACAGGAGGAAGGGGGAGAACAGTACAATAAGATATTTTGAGAGAGAGAGAGAGAGAGACCACATTCGCGTAACTTTTATTACAGTACATTGTTAGATCATTCTATTTTATTATTAGTTATTGTTGCTAATCTCTTACTTAATTTATAGATGAAACTTTAGCCTAAGTATGTATGTATGTACAGGAAAAAACAGTTTATGGGTTCAGAACTATGCGTGGTTTCAGGCATCCCCTGGGCGGGGTGGGGGGAGGCCTTGGAACATACTCCCCCAAGATAAAGGGGGATTCTGTAGTCCAAAAACAATCGTTTCCAGAGGCCTACACCTATTAAGAAGACAGAGTTCTCTATGGAGACCAGATTAAAAGCCCCTCACACTTTTTAAATGAGGAATTGACTTGTGAGAATGGTGATGAGGTGGGTTCCAGAAAGAAAGGCCAGGGGCCCTGCCTCCCGGCCAGCACCCCAGGGAACATGATGGCAGAGAAGACACTACTGTCTAGGGAGTCTGGGCAAGCCGTGCCCCAGGAAGCTGCTCTAAGACTCCCAGGCCCTCGTCCTGCACCATAGCGGCAGAAAGATCCCCGTGGCCCCCAAACTGGGAATGGTCGTTGAGGAGAGAGTTCAGTGACTGGAAGGCACATGTATGGGACCAAGATACTTCTTGGTGACTCTGGGGAAACATGATAAGGCCCACCCACCCTCCCCATGCTGGCGCAACATGAGCCTCTAGAACGTGCACACCATTCCACAGAAATGAAAAAAGAGCCCAAATTCCTGAGATTAATTTGCTGTCACTCTAGCCGATTGGGAGCCCAAAACATAAAATTATCTAAAAATACAGACAATATTGGGGCACCCGGGTGGCTCAGTTGGTTAAGCGTCCGACTTCCGCTCAGGTCATGGTCTCACGGTCCGTGAATTCAAGCCCCGCATCAGGCTCTGTGCTGACAGCTCAGAGCCTGGAGCCTGCTTCGGATTCTGTGTCTCCCTCTCTCTCTGCCCCTCCCCTGCTCATGTTCTGCCTCTCTCTTTCTCTCTCAAAAATGAATACACATTAAAAACATTTTTTAAATAAAGAAAACCATTTATTGCTCACCTGAGTCGGTAAACTGAGCTTCATGCTATGATAGGAAAAACCACCATTTGTAAGGACTTAACGGAGCACTTTATATCCATTATCTCATTTAACCTCATTTCATGTGATGGGAGGTCACTACCTCATACTACCCTGGTGCGTCTTCTGACAGGGCCTGGGGAAAACTCCATAAAAACGGACATTTACTCTGTGCCAGGCCCTTACGCTAAGGGCCTCGTGTCACTTACTCCTCGTCCTAATCCTGCGAGATGAGTACCACCTCCACTTTACAAATGTGAAAACAAATTCAGAGTTTTTCGATTCAAACCTGCTAGAAGCTTTACTTTACGTTACTTGTAATCCATGAGAGAAAACTAGATCCAGGAGGCTAACAAGAGAATTTACAATATGATTTATAAAGTGAGTTTCTTTATAGTTTAAATACACAAATTCCCTTTTATTTTCTACAACAAACATTCTAAGATTAAAGGAATGAATAATCTTCTTAGCCAAATATTACATTCTTTGCAGTTAACATTGTTCTTGCCATTTTATCTTCCTGTACTTTCGTTTGGATATTTCCCATTGGGCCGTCTTCAAGTTTACCACCTCTTGCCTCTGCTGCGTACACTCTGCCACGCAGCCCATCCGAATTCTTTATTTCAGATGTTAGATCTGTCCATTCTGGAATGTTCATTTGGTTTTTACAGATCCCAGTTCTCTGTTGAAATTCCCCATCTGGTCACCATTTTGTCTATTGCCCCCACCATTTTCTTTAACATATTTAAATAGTTATTTTATTTTATTTTTATTTATTATTATTATTGTTATTTTAATGTTTATTTATTTTTGAGAGAGACAGAGTGTGACCTGGGGAGGGGCAGAGAGAGAAGGAGACATGGTCTGAAGCAGGCTCCAGGCTCCGAGCTGTCAGCACAGAGCCGGATGCGGGGCCCGAACCCACGAACCGCGAGATCATGACCTGAGCTGAAGTCGGACGCTCAACTGACTGAGCCACTCAGGCGCCCCTAAATACTTATTTTAAATCCTTGACATCCAGATGAGATGTGGGTCTACTTTTATTGTCTCGTTTTTTCCCCCTCTTGATGGTCCATTGCACTGCCCTGCTGTATTAGTTTCCTATTGCTGCTATAATAAATGACCACATGCAGTTGTCTAAGACCA
Organism: Cryptoprocta ferox; assembly: GCA_028646485.1. Classification (NCBI taxonomy): domain Eukaryota; kingdom Metazoa; phylum Chordata; class Mammalia; order Carnivora; family Eupleridae; genus Cryptoprocta; species Cryptoprocta ferox. The sequence continues at coordinate 132,711,643 of CM053560.1, read as the reverse complement.
TGATGACTTATTATCTTACAGTTCCGGAGGGCAGAGGTCCAGAATCAGTCTCGCGGAGTTAAAGTCAAGGTATTGGCAGAGCTGGTCGCTTCCGGAAGCTCCAAGGAGGGATCCGGTTCTTTGCCTTTTCCAGCTTCTAGGAGCCACCTGCGTTCCTTGACTTGTGATCCCTTCTTGCCATAACCCCAACTTATTGCTTCCATCTTCACATCTCCTTCTACTGACTACGACCCTCCTGCCACCTTCTCATAAGGACCCCTGTGCTTTTATTGGGTCCCCCTGGATAAACCAGGATAGTGTCTCCATCTCAAAATCCTTAATCACATCTGCAAAGTCTCTACATTCACGGGCTCCAGGAATTAGGACAGACATATCTTGGGGAGGCCAGTGTTCAGTCTATGATAACCTGCTTTTTCTATGACTTGTCATTTTCTACAATATGCCAAATATTGTGTATAAAAGAATCACAGAAGTAGAAGTTAATCATATTTCCCCCGGAGGGTTTACCCATCCTCCAGAAGGCCACATAGCTTACAGGGATGATGCCTCGATCCCATCAGGAATGGAGCTGAGTTGCAGTGAGTTGCAGCTTTAGTTAGACTCTGTCCACCCCCTGTTTTTAATTATCATGAGAATGAGATCTGCCTTGGGTTTGTTGCAGACCCTTCCCTTTAATGGGACTCTGCCTTATAGACACTAAGAGACCGCAGATCTTACCCTGGCTTTCCAGCCGAGGCCCCAGCCAGGCCCTCCCCTGTCCCCTGCCCCTCGGCTAGCCCAGCACTTACCAAACAGCCCATGGGCAAAAGAGCCTCATATCTAGATTCTAGCCTGTAAGGATAGCTTGAGTGGCCTCAAAATTTCAGTGTAAACCAAGCCCAGTCTTTAGCCTATGACCAGACTTCACAAATGACCCAGGGAAAAAAATGACCGACAGTCTCAGCTCACCTAGAATGGGCTCTTCCTTCTCTGTTTCCACTGCCCTCTGATGTCTTTAAACATATGATTTGGGGGGGGTGCCTACGTGGCTCAGTTGGTTAAGTGTCCAACTTCAGCTAAGGTCATGGTCTTGAGGTTTGTGGATTCGGGCCCCATATGGGGCTCTGTGCTGACAGCTTGGAGCCTGAGCCTGCTTTGGATTCTGTGTCTCCCTCTCTCTCTGCCCTTCCCCCCTGCGTGCATTCTCTCTCTCTCTCTCTCTCTCTCTCTCTCAAAAATAAGTAAACTTTAAAAAAACTTATATGATTTTTGTAGCTTATCCTTTCTCCCCAGTTGTTGCAGCAGGAATGATGACCTACTGATACCCACTACATCCTACTCTGAGACAGAAGTTCCTTGTAGATAACATCGAATATTCTGGAAGAACTTTGCAGTTATCACTGGATATCTCAGAAAGCTTCTTGCATCTTCTCAGCAAACACAACACGAGGCTGGCTGTGTATATATAACCTTAAATTTATGTATTTATTTTTAAAGTTTTATTTATTTTTTTAGTAATTTCTACACCCAAATGGGCCTCAAACTCACGACTCTGAGATCAAGACTTGGATCTTGATCAACTGAGCCAGCAGGCACCCCAACCTTAAATTCAATTAAGACCATCTACCTGGTCTCTTAACTATTATGTTTTTTAATTTGCTCCTGAGTGATTACGCGTGTAAATATACTTATCTTACTAGCACATAGTTTTAAAATTCAATGTGGTTGATGTAATAGGATGTGTTCTACCTAAGGTTTATAAAATACCATTGCAACCTCTAGTTTTTGTATTTTTAAATATTTTTAATGTTTCATTTATTTATTTATTTATTTATTTTATTTATTGAGAGAGAGAGAGAGAGAGAGAGGGAGAGGGAGACAGCGTGAGCAGGGGAGGGTGTGAGAGAGAGGGAGGCACAGAGTGAGCAGGGGAGGGTCAGAAAGAGAGGGAGACACAGAATCTGAAGCAGGCTGCAGGCTCTGAGCTGTCAGCACAGAGCCTGACGCGGGGCTTGAACCCACGAACACGAGATCATGACCTGAGCCAAAGCCGGATGCTCAACAGACTGAGCCACCCAGGGGCCCCTAGTTTTTGTATTTTTAGAAGTTTGTGTTTAATACTATGAGTAGGTAACACTCAGATGTGTAAATGTCGAAAGATAGAAAAGGATATACAGGGGAGCCTTTCTACGATTCTTTCCCCCATTTACTCAGTTACCATCCCACAATAGGTATCCTTGATTATTAGTTTATCAGAAACAAGTAAATGCATTTGCAAGCAGGTACATAGAAACACTATTTTCCCCTCCTATTACTACACAAGGAGTAACATATTATGCCTACTAGGTTGCATCCTGCCAATTTTTTAAGCATGAAAGGGAACTTATCAGCTCATGTACTTGACCTCACCGCAGGATCCAGGGCGTCGGACAATCCGTTCAGAACCCAATTTCTTTCCCTATCTTGCTGTACTCTCCTCTGTGGTGGTTTCCTCCCAGCCTAGCTCCCACTCCTCCTCCACCTGGGGCTCCCTTCGCAGTCCCAGCTCCAAGAGGACTGACACCCTAAGAGGTTGACAACCCCACCGGAAAGGATCCACCTGCTGTGCTCCCAGTACATTCTGGCATCGGACCAGCCACAACCCCAGGCCCATCCCTGAACCAATCACGGAGGCCTAGACAGCGGGAGATGCTGATTGGCCAGTCGGAAGTCACATGGCCGCCTCCGCGGCTCCAGGCGTGAGAAGCCCTTCCCGCAAAGGCCAGAGTCGCGGCCAGAGTCGCGTGGCCCGGGAGTTGGGAGGGGTGGCGCTCCCAAGGGATATCGAGGCGCGGCGAGCGGACGGTCTTCCACGGGTGGAAACGACAGACGTTTAGGCTGCGGAAGGTTCTGCTTTGCTGTCTTTGGGGTTTGGGGGCGGCTCTTTCGTGCCTGGAAGCTCCTGTGGTACGCCTACGTCACGTGGGGCTGCGGTGACACGCTGGCGTCTGGGAGACTGCCCCGGCGTGGAGCAGCGCCGCTCAAACCGTTTTCCTGGGTCCTGGACTTGTCACTGTGACATCTGTTAACCACAGGGCCCCACGAACAGCCAAAGTTGTTTACATCTCGCCAGCGATGCCGCTTTTGCAACCTCTGAAAGTCCTAGTCAGACCCTCCCACCTGCCCCAAGCCCACCCCCAAGGCCCCTACTTTCTGTAACCCCCCACCCCTCGCCAGCATTTCCCCTGCCCTGAATCAACCCAGCGCTTGGGGCCAGCCATCTTCGGACGCCTGCATAGCCCAAACCCTGCAGGAATTCTTCAAACTAGGACTTTATCAAGCCTAGTTGGGGGAAGGTCTGGGACAGACAGGAGACAGAAAAAAAAAGGGGGGGGGGCTTAACCCACCTAAAGATACAGATGTCTGGCTGTTCTAAAAGATTTTTTTAAGTTTATTTATCTATTTTGAGAGAGAGAGAGAGAGAGAGAATCCCCAGCAGGCTCGAACTCACAAACTGCGAGGTCATAAACTGAGCCCCAAATCAAGGTCTGACACTCAACTGACTGAGCCACCCAGATGCCCCTAAAAGATTTTGTTTAAGAAGGGAAAAAAAAAGATGTGTGTCGGGAGGATGACAAGAAAGGGACAGGTTAGGCCCTGGAAATATCTATTCTGCCTAGAAGCCCTGGGCTCTTCTCTCTCCTTTCCTCTTATCAGCTGGGGACAGAAACTAACAACCACTGCTTCCACAGCTGAAAGCCTCAAACAGGACAAAAACGGTAGGCAGAGAAAAAAAGAACAAAAGAAAACAAACCCTGGATACAGAGGGAGAAAATAAAAGGCAACTAAATAGATTGTGTATCTACATAATATTTTAATGCAAATGTATAATAGATACATTACATACGTATATATGATATCTAACTAAAAGACATTTCCGTAATTTGACCCAATTGGAAATCCAAAGTTTATGTGCAAACAACTTACATACTAAAACAATTTATATAACAAAAGGTTAAAAACAGTGCGGATTGACTTTTGTGTGTCTGCAGCCCAAGCTCTAAATTAACTTTAGCACTTGCTACAATGTACCCACTGATAAAACTTTATGGTCTTAATACTGGGGCTCAAATTATACTTATATCCAGAGATTCCACTAAATTTAAACATCATGCCTGCTTTAACCTTAAGAAAGTACTTAAATATAAGCTAGAGAAAAAAAACTGGGAATGTCACACTTTAACTATAGCCTTGCCTAAATTTCCGGTAGTCATAATATCCACTGCCCTAAAAATATGCTATATTGGACACACACTCTCTAACACAACGAACAATAAATTAAAACTAAATCTTTGGCTGGGGCACCTGGGGGGCACAGTCAGTTAAGCCTCTGACTCTTGATTTCAGCTCAGGTCATGATCTGATGGTTCGTGAGATGGAGCCCTGAGTCGGGCTCTTGTGCTAACAGTATGGAGCCTGCTTGGGATTCTCTCTCTCTGTCTCGCTCTCTGCCCCGCCCCCGCTCACGTGCACGCTCAGGTGCGCGCGCTTGCGTGCTCTCTCTCTCTCTCTCTCTCAAAATAAATAAATAAACATTTTTTTAAAAACCCAACAAACTAAATCTTTGGCACTTAAAACTTGGCTTGACACAGTGGGACTCCGCAGACCCCTTAGTTAAAATAGCTATTACAGCCCAATGTGAGTTAAAATAGGGCCTTCGAGGATTAAAACATATTATATAAAACCTAATTAATAAAGAGGCGATGATCCCCACTCTTTCTCCACTTGACAGGCCAGTTTTCCCTGTCTCTGAAACCTGAAAAAATAAAACAGAGGACGCTGTATCAGTCAGCTTGGCCTGCCATAACCAAATTCCACAGACTGGGTGACTTGAACACCAGGAATTTATTTTCTCACAGTTAGGAAACGTGGGAAGCCCAAGATCAAGGTGTTGGCTGATTCAGGTTCTGCTCAGGCCTCTCTTCCTGGCCGGTAGGCCTCACCGTGTCCTCACGTGGCCTTCAGTCCTGGTTCAGAGAAAGAGAAATCTCTCTCTTCCTCTTCTCGCAGAGCCGCCAGTCCTGTTGGATTAGGGCCCCGCCCTCATGAATCGTGTAATCCTAGTTATGTTCATAAAGCCCTTATCTCCAAATACAGCCCCAGCGGGGCTGGGGCTTCAACATATCGGCTTTGGAAGGACGCTAATAGTCAGTCTATAACAGGTGACTCAGGGTGGATTACTGCATCATTAATGCTCTGGCCCCCTTACCCAACATCTAATATTATTAAAATTACTGGATCAAGGGGTGCCTGGGTGGCTCAGTTGGTTGAGCATCTCAACTCTTGATTTTGGCTCAAGTCATGATGCCAGGGTCATGGGATTGAGCTCCACGTGGGGATCCATGCTGAACATGAGGCCTGCTTAAGATTCTCTCTCTCTCTCTCTCTCTCTTTCTCCCCCTCTCTTTCCCCCTTCCCTCCTCCCTCTGCCCCTCTCCCCAACTCGTGCTCGCTCTCACTCTCTCAAAAAATTTACTGAATCTAGCTAATCAGTAATGGGTTTTATATTTTGTTCTTATAAATGTGGCTAATACGTTACCTCGAGTCCCTATTTCGACAGCCTCTCAGCCGCACTTTGCCTTCACCTCTGAGGGGACACACCGTACCTTTTCCAGGCATCGGGAACCTCACCAGCTTTGCCACCACACGCAGTCTGTGCAGACGGGGTCTTCACCGCGTCCACCAGGAGCACAGGTATGCCGTGACTCGTAACATCCTTCTCCAAGGAGACCCATTTGACACACTCATTGCAGACGTATAGGTCCCGTATCTTTTCGTCCTTTTGGGGGCTGGTGGTGACATATTCCTCATTTACAAATTTTACTTCCAAATTAAAATCAACAGGCACTCCCGTTAGTGTCCTCAGAAACTCCTTCACTGTAGAGTCTTGGGCAAACTCTTCTTATGCCTCCTGGAGTTTCTAGACTACTTACAATGGCCATAAATCACTCAAAAGCTTGTGACGCAAGAAGCAAGCCCTCTAAGCCTCATGCTGTCCACGATTAAAACAAGGATAACTGGCTACACACTGGGCTCTCCTGGGAATAGGGGCTCTCATAGATCCTGAGTCTGTGACCTTCCGTGTCCAGCTGAGCTGCTGATTGTGCTTTGGGTCATGGGTCATGGGAAACTGAGTCCCATGAGGCACCTGCCTCACATCAGTCAACCCCTTGACCCTTGGGGGAGGGGACTACTCACTCCCCAGTGCCTTAGACTCCTGCCTGTGTCTCCAACCATGATTACTCCTTCCCCATGATTATACACAATACCACTCATCTGTCCATAGACTTTTCTAAATATCAGCTCAGACCTTCCAGCAACATAACTGCCTTGATCTGAGAATACCCGTTGACCCAAGAAATACACCAAGACATTGTTGTCAACATCACGTTTTTGGTTTTTTTTTTTTAATGTTTATTTATTTTTGAGAGAGACAGAGACAGAGCACGAGTGGGGGAGGGGCAGAGAGAGAGAGAGAGAGGGAGACAGAATCTGAAACAGGCTCTAGGCTCCGAGCTGTCAGCACAGAGCCCGACGCGGGGCTCAAACTCACGGACGGCGAGATCATGACCTGAGCCGAAGTCAGACGCTTAACTGACTGAGCCCCCCAGGCGCCCCTTCAACATCGTGTTTTTAATACAGTTTACAAACTCAACGAAAATATTATTAGAGACTCCAAAAATTTCAGGTCTGTTTTTTGGCTAATGCCATATAAATGGAAAACTGAGTTATGGGCTGGCCTAGAAGGACTCCTTATACTTCTCACCTGTTCTTCTTTTTCACGCTCATAGTAAAATGTTCTTAAAATGTTTCCTGTGTTGTTTAGAGCAACTTAGGCCCTACTTCCTGAAAGTCTCCACTACGGTCACCAAAAGTTTCCTTGCTACCAGATAGCCAAAGGGCCAACCGTTCTGGGTTTTTTTAGATCCTGTTATTTGTCCTTTTGACATCTACTAAACACACTGCCAAAGGAAGAGCCAAAGCCTGTGATCCTACTTTTTCAAGCACAGAAAGTCATATCAGAAAGCCTGCAGCCAACCTCGGGTCCCTAACCACAGCCACCTCCTTATCTGACTCTCCTACGCTATGCCAGGGTTTCCCCTGGCCGAAATCATTTCAGGGCCAGGTACTAGACATCTGGAAAGAGCCCCCACACCCCCAAGCCCACCAGGATTATCCACACCAGCCAATCCCAAGCCATTTTCCCTGCCCTGGCTTATTGCCTTCCCTGCACAAACCCCGATAAAGGCTCTGGCTTAGGCTTTCCCTTCCTCCTTTCTCTCTGCGTCCTGGCCAAACCTGCTGCTCCCCGACATGGCCCTGTGTGGCGTGCTTCCTCCTCTGGGGAAACGTAAAGGAGTACAATCTTTCCGTGTCCTCCCTCAGGCACTTCTATAAATTAAAAGTTTGCAGGTTCTATTGAGACAGGAGCCAAGGCTCAGTTCGCAGCCCCAGAACATCGGGCTCATGAGCACACCTGTGTGTCCCTGTGTGCGTCACAGCGTGTAGGACATACAATTTGCCATTAGGCATTTTAAGTGTCCAGTTCGGTGACATCAGTTACACTCCCAGTGTTGTGCAACCATCACCACCATCCATCTCCAGACCTTTTTCATCATCCCAATTTGTACCTGTTTAACAGCAACTCCTTATTACACCCCCCGCCCCAAGCCCTGGTATTACACCCCCCACCCCAAGCCCTGGTAACCGCTGTTTACTTCCTGCCTCTGAATTCTGGTACCTGACGTTAGCGCAATCCTACAATAACTGTCCTTCTGTACCTAGTTTATTTTATTTAGCGTAATTTCTTCAAGGTTCATATTGTTACGTGTCAGAATTTTATCCCTTTTTAAGACTCAGTAATATTCCGTTGCCTGTGTCTATCACATTTGTTTATCCACTCCTCTGCCGATAGACACGTGGTTTGTTTCCACGTTTTGGCTCTTGTCAATAACACCGCTTCTGAGCGTTGGTGTACAAATGTCATTCTCCACATAACAACCGAAAGGAGCTTTCTAAAATCTGTTCAAGTTACTTTTTTTTTTTTTTTTTTGCAGTTTTATACCTTTATTTGACAATCAGCGATCAGCTCCCCTGCACATTACTGGTCTGTAGATTTTTGAAAGTGGTGACAGGTACATAGGCAACTAACGTGTAGAACTGTATTAGTGAATCTTCATCCTCGTTATGTTTTCTAGACTACCGCACACGGATACGGTGTGGAACGTTCCTTGTTCCTTTGGCTCAGACAGCTTTGTTGAGCCTGGTGTCCGTGCGCACATCTGGAGTTCCCATCTCCCTCCTGGCAAATTCCTGGATCTCTTTGAGCGCCTGAGGGGCACACTTCTTGAGTTCCACTCCGTGGGTGCCCTTGTGAATGTTGATGGGTGTGTTCTCTGGTCAGTACCCCGTAGATGGCAGAACGGCCCGTCTCCTCCTTACCACCTTCTCTGCAGGAGCCATTCTGCCAGGCCCGGGTTGGAAAGCAACTGTTCAAGTTACTTTTCTCCTGAAAACTTTCTATGGTAAGTTAAACAACAGGGAGATACCATTAAACACACTGAAGAATAGCTAAAATGAAAAGGATTGGCAATTTCAGTGTTGGCGAGGATGCAGATATGTGACACACAGTGTTAGTGGTAGTGGTAGTATAAAATGATACAACCGCTTTGGAAACACGACTGTTTCTAGCATAGGTAAATATATGCTTACCTCTATGGCCCAGAAACCCCATTCCTAGATGCTGTTCACCCAAGAAAAAGTAATACACACAGTCACGAAAGACTTCTACAAAAATGTCCACAGCAGCTTTATTTATGAAAAAACTCAAATGTCCATCAGTAGATGAATGGACAAATAAATTGTAGCATGCTCATACAATTGCATACTGTTGATAAAAGAATTTTTAAAATCAAGTATAATCCAGACTCTTGTAAAGATATAAAATAAACACATTTCAAAGGTTTTATTTAACTCATTAAATAATGAGATCCAGAAACATAGTACAACTGATTCAAAGGAAAATTCAAAGTACCACACATATATACTGTAGTTAAATGAGAAATAATGAAATACTTTACAAATGGATGCAAAACTGGCAGAACTGATCAAACTGACAATACTTAAATGCATTCCACTGGACACAATTTGCATTTCTATAGACAAGAACCGGTCTTTAAAACAATTTATTTAGAGTTGTTCTTTATCTCGAAGACAATGAAAGGCATCGAGCCTGCATAGGATCAGATACCCTGAGGGTGTGCTAGACACCACCTTACTTTTCACTGGGCAGAAAGTAGGTTTTTGGGGGCCATTTCACAGTTTTCGCAATTTTTCTCTACATTACACAGAAATGAAAGAGAATGAGGCTCTGGTACATACCATATAAATCTCACAGATGCTATGTTGCTGTGGGGAGAGGGAGCTGGGGAGCTCCACAAGGGAATCTTGCCAGGTGCTGGAAATGGTCCGTACCTTGATCTGGGTGGTGGAGATACATACATACACACATACATGTAAAATCACTGATTTCACTTAAAATTAGGGCACCAGGCTCTCCCTAACCCACTTGTCGCCATATCCGTCCAACAATTGCCATTTACCTTCAGGGTGAAGTCCACACTGAGATCTGGTCCCCGTTTCCTCTCGTGTATCGTCTCTCCGTATTGCTCATTGCCCTGACATTTCCGCAAAGCTACCTTATTGTCGTCTTTCCAGTTTCCTGGCCTTTGCTTCCAAATCATGCCTCTTACTCATCTCTCAGAGTCCTACTTAGAGCTGCCAATCTGTGGACGTGTCCTTCCTAGGTGCTCCCATAATATGATCAGGATTCTTACCGCTTTTGTCATCAACATACAGGTGTCTGCTTCCTCCACCGATGTGTAACACCCTGTGCGCTACCTGAGAACGTTCTCAAGAGCTTAGCACCATGCCTGGCACTAGGGAAGGCAGAAATGTGAAGGACAATGAAGAAAAAAGCTAGAGAATTCAGGCAGTGTGTGGCCCAGGCAATTTCAGCTGAGTTCTGAGATGACCCTACCTGTCATCCTGGGCCGTACCCTCCCTGTGAGTCTTAAGTGTACACAGCTTTCTCTTTTGGTAGATTTTTCATACCTTGTACTTTGTCTCTATCTTGCTTCCCATTTGGCCATTTTGCTATTAAAAATCTACTTTTGCTTTTTCCCATAGAGAGTAATTTAACAGTGATGTGTTTTGACTGCAGCATGTTATTTTTGTAGCATTTTAAAATTGGCAGATTTCACACATAAACACATTTTCAATTTCTCTTAGAAGAGAAAGGAAGGAAGGGAGGAAGGAAGGGAGGAAAGGAGAGAGGGAGGCGGAAGGGTGGGAGGAAAAGAAGGGAAGGAAATTAAAAAAAAAAATCTGGCGTCCCAGAGCCCACAGTCGCGCGTGGCAACAATCAGCTGGAACAGCAGCAACGGCTTCTCCCTCGGGTACTGCACATGTCCCCGAGGCGTCTGAGTTTGAGACCCCTTTCCGCGTCAATGACAATTTACGGTCGCTCACGCTCACGTACTGGCGCAGAATCCCCCGAAGCCTCACAGAGACAGCGGGTAAGAGCCAAAGAGACACGGGCGCGGAGTCTGGCCTGGCCTGTGGGAGCTGCCAAGTCTCCGGCTCCTCAGATTCCGGGGTTTTTCACTCCCGCCCCAGCTCGCTTCCAGGCGCCTGTCTGGCTTAAAACCTCCACCAAAGCACAAGGACAACAAAGCTCCCGAGAGCGCCGGAAGCCCAGGTTGAACCGCCGTCACCTGACCTCGCATTCCGGACTCTGATTGGGCGTTGGGAACACCCCGCCCTAGCAGCCCACGGGGGCGGGGACAGGTGCCACGGCGCAAGGGCACTGGTCGGGTTCCTCAGGAAGCAGCCAATCGGAATCGGCCGGCGTCCGGCGCGAAGTGAGCTGGCGCGCGGCGCGGGGGCGGCGGCGGCGGCGCGGGGAGTTTGGACCGGGGTTCCGCCCGCCGCGAGCCTGCCGGAGAGGTGAGTGCGGCGCGCTTGGACGTGACCGGCCGGCGGGCCCGGGCCAGCCCCGCTCCCGGCGACCCGGCCCGAAGAGGAAGGCTCGCCGGTTCCTCCGTTGCCCGCCCGGGTTGGGCGAGGCCCGCGCAGCCCCCTGTCGCGGCCCGTAGCCCGAGAGAGCGCAGAGAAGCACGCGTGTTCGCAGACGGGGAATCAGGCCCCGGGGTGGGGCCGGGTCGCCCCCGGTGTCGGTGGAAGAGCCGGCCTGGCACCCATGGTGTTCCTGTTCCCGTGTTCCGGTGCCTACCGTGGGGCCTGGCACACTGCAGTCTGTGGATGATCCCAGCCCACACGTCTGGCACTTTCCCGTCTCCCCGGTGAAGACCGAAACTCTGTACTTTTCTCTAGCCTTCCACGGTCAGGGGCCGGGCTACTGTATTTTGGGCATACTGTGTGCCACGTGCCTGGGACCCATTTTCTTACAACTGCAGCCCCCCCCCCCCCCTGCCTCCCGTACCTCCGCAGACAGAGGTGGTTAGGGGCACAGCCCGCATCCCTTTTCCCGGCCTCGGATCCGGCCTCTTCCCCCTACTAGCTCTGTGACTGTCCACTCGTCATCTAAACTGAGTGCCTCGGTTTCCTTCCGTCCGCGTAGGGGGCGTCCTCTCTTCGGCATCCTGGAGGTTTTGTTGGGATTAAATGGCTTAATATATGCAGTCAGTGCTTCCGAGGGTCCTTGGTACATGGTAAGGGTTCTGTCATCACCATCACCCGGAGAAGTAGGTAAAATTGTCCTCACTTTTGACAAGGAGACTCTGCAGCACAAAGAGCTTGTCCCTGTGTGGAAAGAGCTGCCTGACTCCCAGGCGTCTTCCACAGCACCAGGCTTTCTCCCATAGCCCTCGCCTGCCCTCGGGTCACTCAGAACTTTGGGCACCAATGGCGTGAGACGGAGCAGGCACCTGACCGCTCCAGGCGCCACCAGTGTTGGTATATTGCATTCCTGTGCCCGTCAGGGTTAAGGGACCGTGATGGCAGAGACTGGGTTAGAGGTCAGAAGTTGGGAAGGAAGGGAGGCAGAAGTGTTCCTATGGGAAATGAAAGGCCGACTTGAACCAACATTTTGTTAGCTAGGCTGCTGTCAGTGGCTTAGAGGGGCGCCTGGGTGGCTCAGCTGCCCAGGCGTCCTACTCTGGCTCACGTCATGATCTCACGGTCAGTGGGTTCGAGCCCCACATCAGGCTGTGCCGACAGCCCAGAGCCTGGAGCCTGCTTCGGATTCCGTGTCTCCCTCTCTCTCTGCCCCTCTCCCGCTTGCGCTCTGTTTCTCTGTCTCTCAAAAAGAAACATTAGAAAGTAGCTTATAGTCTACTAGGAAGAAGAAAAAATTTCTGGGTCTTGAGTTCTTTTCAGTGGCAGTCATGATGACAGCCACCACATACGTTCTATTTATTTATCCATCTATTTATTTATGTATGAGGGAGGGAGGGGCCGAGAGAGGGAGGGAGAGAGAGAATCCTAAGCAGGCTCTGCACTGTCAGCGCAGATCCGGAAGGGGGGCTCAAACCCGCCAACTGTGGGTTGATGGTGACCTGAGTCGAAATCAAGAGTTGGTCGCTCAACCGACTGAGCCACCCAGGGGCTTCAATGTTCTATTTCGAATCCACTCACTGGGAAAGGTAGCTCTTGCCTTCATTTTCCTGATAAAGGAAACCCAGAGTTTAAAAACTGGGCAAAGCCCATAGTGTTCGACGCATGGTGAAAGAGCAACCGATAAATCCTACGCAGCCACTCTGGGGTGGTCAGTATTAGCGAGGAGGAGGGAGGGAAGGGAAAGAGGTAAGTGGAGTGAGTGGGGTTTTAAATATATCTGAAATGTTTTATGTCTTCGAAAGAAAAATAGGACGGAATTTAACTTCTTAAATTTGGTTGGTGAATGAATACATGGGTATCACTTTTTATTGTATGTTTGGAATTTAAAATTAAAAGAAATATGTATAGAAGTTAAACATAAATATATATTGAATACTAATTTTAACTAAGGGGCGCCTGGTGGCTCAGTCAGTTTAGCGTTGACTCTTGATACCAGCCCAGGTCATGATCCCATGGTTCGTGGGATCGAGCCCCGAGTCAGGCTCTGCGCCGACAGTGTGAAGCCTGCGTGGGATTCTCTCTCTCCCTCTCTCTCTGCCCCTCCCCTGCTTTCTCTCTCTCAAAATGAATAATATATTAAAAAAATACTAATTTTAACTAGATATTTTAACATATTTTAACACTTTTTTTTATATGTTTCTTTCCCTTTTTTAAATGTTAATTTATTTTTGAGAGTGAGCATGAGCGGGGGAGGGGCAGAGAGAGGGGGACAGAGGATTCGAAGCAGGCTCTGCGCTGACAGCGTAGAGCCCAATGCCGGGCTCGACCTCATGAGCCAAAGTCGGGACACTTAACTGAGCCACCATGGTACCCCAATATATATTTCTTTTAAGGGAAGAAAGGATAGAACAAAGAGGTCCAAAGTAATTGCAATATACTCTTGGGAACTAAATGCCGAAAGCCCCAGTGTGTCTCTGAGGTTTTTAAGCAGTCTGCTTCTTCAGCCCCCTGCTGTCTGCCTTAGACTTGGCACTGATAGTGCGTAGACTACCCTTGACACCTCCACCCTGTCTGGAAGGTTTCACCTGTGCTCCAAGTCAGTGTTCTTTGGAAAGCTTCTCTGCGATTTTCCTGAGTTTTTCCTTCATTTGGGAAGCCATAGACTCACCCCCACCTCCTTTTAATCTATTATTATTTTTTTTAATGTTTATTTATTTTTGAGAGAGAGACAGTGCACAAGAGGGGGAGGGACAGAGAGAGAGGCAGACACAGAATCAGAAGCAGGCTCCAGGCTCTGAGCTGTCAGCGCAGAGCCCGACGCGGGGCTTGAACTCACGAACCACGAGATCATGCCGAATTCTGACTCTTAACCAGCTGAGCCAGGCAGGCCCCCCCCCACCTCCTTTTTAAATTGAGATGTAGGGGTGCCTGGGTGGCTCGTCGGTTAAGCGTCCGGCTTCGGCTCAGGTCATGATCTCACGGTTCGTGGGTTTGAGCCCCGCGTCGGGCTCTGTGCTGACAGCTCAGAGCCTGGAGCCTGCTTCCGATTCTGTATCTCCCTCTCTCTCTGACCCTCCCCCTGCTCGCGCTGTCTCTCTCTGTCTCTCAAAAAAAAAAAAAAAATTAAATTGAGATGTAGTTGACACACAAGGCTACATTAGTTTCAGGGGTACAACAGTGATGCGACAGCTCTGTGTGCTAGCTCCCCACAAGCGTAGCTACCGTCTGTCACCACCCAAGGCTGTTACAGTGCCACTGATTATTCCCTAGGCTGTACCTTTCACCCCCTAGACTTAGTCATCTCATGACTGGAGGCCCGTACCTCCCACTCCCCTTCATCCGTCTTGCCCATCCCCTCCCCTTCTCTCTGGCAGCCGTGAGTTTGTTTATGTGTATTTATGTGTCTGTTCTGTGCGAAGTCAGACTTTTTTTTTTTTTTAAGTTTTATTTGTTTAAGTAATCTCTGCACCCAACATGGGGCTCGAACTCATGATCCGAGGATCGAGAGTTGGTTGCGCTTCCGACTGAGGCAGCCAGGCACCCTGGGAAGTCCTAGACTTTTAAGAAGAAACCTTTTTTGTGGGACTTACTTCCCTGAGTTGTAATTCTGTGTTGACATGTCTGTTTGCTGCCAGCCTAGAAGCTCACCGAGGGGAGTAATGATCTTGCTCCTCTCTGTACCCCAGTGCCTAGCTTGACGCCTGGCACCGAGTGAAAAATACCAGTGGAAGTCAGTGTGTGGAAGGTCTTGGGGTTATGACACACGGCCTTTGTTCGCTAGAATCACAAGGAACTATTGAGTTTTCTTTGTTTAAAAATTCCTATATCTTAATGAAGCATATTTGCAATATCCAGGAAAATATTGCGGTCATGATCCTGTCTTTAAATCACATCAGCTATTGTCCTTTTTCATGAATCCTTTACACATTTTAGCCATACAGCTTTCTTAGCTGTAAGCATAATGTACTCATAATTTAGTCTTTTGTTTTCCCAATATTAAATTATTCCATGCAGCTACTCAGTCTTCATGGTGGACATTTATCTTACAAATTATCACAGTATTCCACTCTCCTTGATTTAATAGGTATGAAATGTTGCCTCATGCTGTTAGTCATTAGAAAAGTGGAACGTTTTTTCCTAAGTTTATTTAGCGTCTATATATTCTGGTGAACTGTGTGTTTATACTCCTGGATCATTTGCTCATGTCATGACAACTTGTTCTTTGTATGGTTTTGTTTGTTTGCTTGTTGAAGTAGGCTCCAGCACGAGGCTTGAACTCACGACCCTGAGACTAAGACCTGAGCTGAGATCAAGAGTCCAACACTGACTGAGCCACCCAGGCACCTCTTCTTCTTTGTATGTTTGTAATGTTAATCCTTCATTTGTTATTTTTGCTGATTTTTCTTTCTCAAGTTTTTTGAGGAAGAAGATACATAAAATCTTAGAAAGTACATGGTATATGTATACAATTTAAAGAATTATTAGAAATTATAAAGCTTAATTATACATTAAAATTATGTAAACATAAAGATAACCATAAAGTTGTAATTACACATAATCATCAAACAGATCAAGAAATAGGTGTTACCGATGCCCCAGAAGCGTGGCTGCCCTCATGGTAACTTCTTCCGCGCACTAGAGAGAACTATCTGATTTTTGTGGTAATTTTCTTGTCTTCATAGTATATCCTATGTATGCATCCATAAGTAATGCAGTGCAGTTTTGCCTGGTTTTGAGATCTATAAATAGGGTGAGAGTTTATTCTACTTTGTCTTGTTTGCTTCAACATTATGTTTGTGAGATTCTTCCAAATTGTAGATATAGTTTTTTTTATTTTTAAAATAATTTTTAGTAAAAATTTATATTATCACTGTAGACTATTATTCCTTTATGTGATTGTGCCACAGTTTATCCATCCTGTTTTGTTTTTGTTTTTGTTTTTTCTTGGTTTTGGTTTGTTTTTCTCCATCCTGCTTTGTGACATTTGGGTTGGTTTCAGTTTTTGGCTATTGATGTTGTTGTGAATGTTCTTGCACACATGACCTGGTGTGCATGTTCATGAATTTGTCCACGTAACTCAGAAAACTACTGGGTCAAAGAATACGTGTGCCTTTTACTTTCCTAAAGTCTGAATTTAAAAGTGGTTGCGTCCCCCTCCCACCAGTGTGTGAGACTTTCCATTGTCCCACATCTTTGCTAATATTTGCTATTGTGTTTTAATTTTTGCCTGTTTAGTAGGTATGTGTATAGTAGTGTTGTGGTTTCAATCCCCTAGATCATTAGTGAAGTTGAGGACCTTGTTGTGTGTATGGACGGTTTCCCTATTTTAAAAGAGCCTGTTCAGGTTTTTTGTCTTTCTTTGCAGCTGTCTTACCTTTATGTTATTATTTTGTAGGAATTATACATTCCATACACTAATTGTCAGTTATGTATATTGCAAATATATTGCAAGTGTCTTCTCTGTGGCTTTTAAACACAGATTTAATAATATGTTGGTCACCCATTTTTTAAATTTCTTTTACTGTGAAACATCGCATGTTCTATTTCATAGAGAAGCGTGCAGAGAACACCTGTGTGAGCTGCCGAGGGGTGAGTTAACATGGCAGGCCTGAGACTCCCCTGCAGAAAGACCTGCCTGTGAGATTGGTTCTTGGCTGGCAAACGGGAACCGGGCTTTTGAAACCTCGCCTGCGCCAGCGTGGTGGTTCTGCCTACCTGGAACTCTGACGCCTGCTTTCGTTCCGAGGGTCCACATTCGGGGACCAGCCCCCAATAAAACCCTAGACCTTGAGTCTCTGACAGGTTTCCTGGGACAGAAATGTTGCACGTAGCTGCATCTTCATGGAGAGAATGTGCTGTCTGAGAGGAGGGAGCACAGGAAGGGGGCGCCCCCCAGACTCGGCCTGCTGTGTCTTTGCCCCTTGCCCGTCTGGCTGTGTGGCTTTGTGTGTGTTGCTGCCAGAGATCTTCGCTGTCGGGAGGACTTGCTGAGTCCTGTGAGTCGTTCCAGTGAACCAGCGAATGTTAGGGCGTGGTCTCTGGGGACTCCCCAAATAGCTGCTTAACCGTATTTATCAAAGCACGTACCGTGCATCTATGTCTCAGGTACGAAGTAGAGCACAGCGAGCACCTCCGGAAGCCCTGTGTGTGCCGTGTCTCCTCCTCTGTCCCGAAGAGAACCGTTACCGACTTTTGTGTAATCGGTACCTTGCTCTTCTCTGTACTCGTCTGTCTCAAAAGTCTTGGTGCTGTTTTAAGCTACATGACACGTAAAGATTCTTAAATAATTCAATTTTCCTTTTTTTTCTTTTTTGTTAGTGCTTTTTGTATCTTATTTGAGAAATCTCTTAAAAGTGGTAAGTTATATTCACTTGGAAGTGATTTATGCGATGGAGTGAAGCGGGGTTTAAATTTCCTGTCTTCCCCGTGTAGACATCCAGCGTACCAGCCCCAACTACTGAAAAGACTCATTTGCTAGTGGTCTGTGGTGATAAATGTCATAAATTGTCGTAAATTGTGCGCGGGCTTGTATCTGGGTCCTTTCTTCTCTTCCACTGGTCTTCCTGTCCTTACACCATCACCCCTGTGTTTTTAAAGACTTTTTGGTTTGTTTTATTAAATCTTTATATGTCTGGCAGGGCAAGTCTTGACCACAGATAGTTCCTTTAAGTGCTTCTAAAGCTATCAGGTTTTCTGTTTCTTTTGGAGTGCGTTTTGGTAAGTTAATTTTTAAAGAAATTTGTCCATTTCACCTAAATTTAAAATTTTATTGGCACATTATTCACAATCTGTTATGATATTTTTTATGTTTATTATTTATTTTGAGAAAGAGACAGGAGGCACTAGGGGCGGGGCAGAGAGAGGGAGAGAGAGAATCCCAAGCAGGCTCCGCACCGTCAGTGTGGAACCCAGTGCAGGGCTCAGACTCCCAAATGGTGAGATCACGATCTGAACCAAAAACAAGAGGCAGCTGCTTAACCGACTGAGCCACCCAGGCGCCCCTGTAAATGATATTTTAATGTCTGTGGGATATGTAGTTAATTAAGTTAATTTTTTCACTCCTGATACTGATTTGTGTCTTTCTCTTATTCTTGGTAAGTGTTTTCACAGAACAGACTTTCAGCCTATCGATCCTATCATTAGTTTATTTTTTGTTCTTTTAACCGTTCTTTTCTGTTCTCATCAGGCTTAGTTTGTTTTATATCTTCTAACTTCATTGAAAAGATGCTTTCTGCTCATTTTCAGCCTTCTTTTCTAGTAATGAAGGCTGTACCTTTCCCTGTCGCTACCTCTTATGTTGCATATCACATTTTCATATATGGACTTTCATTATCGTTCAGTTCCAAATGTATTCCAGTACCCATTGTGATATCTTATTTGATCCATGGTTTATTTACAAGTATATTTATTTCCCAACATGGAGAGTTCCTATACTTTTTTTATTTTGAAAAATTAAAATCTATGGAAAAGCAAGATCAGTACGGTAATGATATATCTTCTTAAGTGTACATTTACATTCATAAAAATAGTTCATATGTTAGGTCGCAAGGAAAAGATCGGTAATTTCTATAAAGTAGAAATGTTACAAACAGTCCTTACCACTATGCAACAAAACTAGAAATTTAAAAAGAAATTTAAAAACCCACATGGAAAATTAAAACCCTTCACGTGAAGAACTACTAGATGTTGGGGCACCTGGGTGGCTCAGTCAGTAAACTGTCTGACTTTGGCTCAGGTTATGATCTAAATGGTTTGTGGGTTCGAGCCCCGAGTTCAGCTCTGTGCTGTCAGTGCAGAGCCTGCTTTGGATCTTCTGTCCCCCTCTCTCTCTGTCCATCCCCTGCTGGCACCCTTTCTCCCTCTCTCTCTCAAAAATAAACATTAAAAATAAATAAATAATAAATAAAGAACTATTGGATGGAAGGGAAATACAAATTGAAATAAAGGATTCCTGAAAATTAATGAAATGAAAACCTAACAAATAGGATTCTGTAAGATACATATAAAGTAGTGGTTGGGAGGGAAATGTATTGCCTTAAACACATTATAAACTTGGGAAGGAAAACACATAAAGTAAATTCCAAACTTAGAAAGTTAGAGTAAGAACAACAAAGTAAAACAAGAGAAAGCACAAGAGAATAAAAATAAAGATCAAAGCAGATATCAATGAGATGGAGAACAGAAAAACATCTGATTGAGAAATCACAATCTTAGATCTTTTTTTTTAAATGTTTTGTTTTATTTTTGAGAGAGAAACAGTGTGGGCAGAGGAGGGTCAGAGAGAGAAGGAGGCACAGAATCCAAAGACAGGCTCCAGGCTCTGAGCTGGCAGCACAGAGCCCGACGCGGGGCTCGAACCCACTAACCATGAGATCATGACCTGAGCCAAAGTCAGACACTTAACCGACTGAGCCACCCAGGCGCCCCCACAATCTTAGATCTTAAGCAGTTTAACAAACCAGGTAGACTAATGCTAATTTAAGAAAATTGGGAAAAATCACAAATACAAAATAACAAATGACAAGTGGGAAAAAAATTTTAATAATATTAATTTGCATACTTGTGTGTTAAATGAATTTGAAAATTCAAATGAAATGGATAATTATTTAGGAAAATGCAATTTATCAGAATTGATGCCAGCAAAGATTAGAAGTTAAATAACTCAATTTTCATAGAATATGGTTGTGAAAAAACTGTCTCATTGGAAGCAAAAAAAAAAAACAAAAAACCGCTAGATCTACATGGTTTCACAGAGAAATTCTACTGAAAATATTAAGAGTCCAGATAATCCTAGTGCTAAATACATTGTTTCAGAGCATAGGAGATGAAGGAAAGCTTCCGAATTCTTTTTTATTAGTTACTTTGTATTATTACAATCATTGGTTTAGTCATCTGTCTTTCGTTGTTGAAGGGCTAAAGTGAAATAAAATTTGCCCAAAACTTTTCAGTCTTCTAGATGTCTTTGGGCTTTGTGTTTTTTAAAACAACTTACTGATCCACAATAAACTGCAAATATGTAAAGCGTACACTTTGATCAGTTTTGCTGTGAGCTACCATTACTGCAGTCAGGTTCTTGAACATATTCATCTCTCCCAGAAGTTTCCTTGTGCCCTTTTGTAACGCCTCCCTCCTGTTCTCCTTCCCCTGGTCCAGAATGAAGACCTACAGTTCCCTAAAACAAACAAACAACAACCCAATTAAGAGTGGGCAGAGGATTTGAATGGGCATTTGTCAGAGAAGATACACAGGTGGCCAAAAAGCACATGGAAAGATGCTCATCACCACTGATGTATTAGAGACATGCATGTCGAAAGCAAAGAATGGTTACTATAAAAACAACAACAACAATAGAAATAACAAGTGTTGGTGAGGATGTGGAGAAATGAGGATATGGAAAAATTGTGCACTGTTGGTGGGGATGTAGAATGGTGCAGCCACTGTGGAATGTAGAATGGCTATTCCTCAAAAATGAAAAATAATAGAATTACCATATACGAATTCCACTTCTGGGTATATACCCAAAAGAATTGAAAGCAGGTTTCAGAGATATTTGTGAGCACGTGTTCACAGCAACATTATTCACAATAGCCAAAAAGTGGAAGCAACCCAAATGTCTGTGGACAGAAGAGTGGATGAACCAAATGTGTTAGATCCATACAATGGAATATCATTAAGCTTTAAAAAAGGAAGGAAATTCTGACACATGCTATAGCACGAATAACTCTTGAAGACCGTATGCTGAGTGAAACAAGCCAGTCACAAAAGGACGAACACTGTACGGTTCCACTAAAGTAATCAAATGGTGACAGAAAGAATGGCGATTGTCAAGGGCTGGGGGAGGGGAAGGGAGAGAATTCTTGTTTAACAGGGATAGAGGTTCAGTTTTGCAAGATGAAAAAGTTCAGGCAGTTGGTTGCACGACAGTGTGAATATACTTTATACCACTCAACTGCATGCTTAAAGATGATTAAGATGGTAAATTTTACATTACTTGTATTTTAGTGCATTTAAAAATAAAGAGTGCACGAGGCAGCTTGAAGGACCTCCACTCTCTCCGATTGAATAGGAAACCCGTTGAGCATGAAAATAATGACAGCAATGGATTACAACTCCCCAAATCCATGAAGAATCCTTACTTACAAAAAGCAAATAGGGGAAAAGGGAAAGTTCTTTACAGAAGCATGCCAGTACCAAGAGTGATGGATGGGGTTATGAAAACCATCATTATACAGCCGTGCTGTTGACAGTCATACTATTATTTCTTCAGGCATGAGTCATCCATGGATACTAAAACAGTTGCTTTTTTCCCAATTATCTTTTTATTATTGATTTCTGGCATAATTACATTTAGTTGGTGAACATGTGACTTCAGTCCATTGAAATTGTTGGGACTTGCCTTACGGCTTAGTTCGTGGTCAGCTTGTGTAAGTGTCTGCTCCTGAAAAGAGCGTACATTTTGTGGTTGTAAAGGTGGCGTTATTCAGATCTTCTGGGTGGTTCCTGATTTTTTTTAGTTACTTGTTCTATCAATTACTGAGTGCTAATTTTAAATTTATAATTATAGTCACTTTCTGTTTCCTGTCATTCTGTCAGTTTTGCTTCATGTATTTTCCAGTCACTTTTACAGGCCATACAAATTTAAAGTTGTTATATCTTTCTGGTGATTTGAATTCTTTATCATTATACAGTGACCTCTTTATCTCTAATAAGGCTTTCTGTCTTAAAATCTGTTTTTTCTGATACTAATAGAAAACCCCCTGCTGCCTTCTGGTGAGTTTTCACTCGTTTTTTTTTTTTCATTTTCTTTAAACATTTTTTTTTAGTGTTTATTCACTTTTGAGAGACAGAGTGTGAGTGGGGGAGGGGTGGGGAGAGAGGGAGACACAGAATCCCAAGCAGGCTCCAGGCTCTGAGCTGTCAGCACAGAGCCAGACGTGGGGCTCGAACCCACAAACCATGAGATCATGACCTGAGCCGAAGTTAGACCCTCAAGCTATTGAACCACCCAGGCGCCCCTCATCTTCTTACTTTTAACCTCTCTATATACTCAGTGTTTTAGACATGTCTCTAACAAACAGCAAACACATAGTTAGATTTCCTTTTTCAAGTTCAGATTGATAAACTTTTTAGCCAAAGGAATTGTTCAGTTTACATTTATTGTAATCAGCAGATATTTGGATTTAAATCTATTACCTTCTTTTGTACTTTGTATTATATTTTTCCTTTTCTTTCCTTTTTGATAGCTTTCTTTTCAGTGAGTTTTTCAAACATCATTTCGTTTCCCCCCTCTGGATTTTAAGGTGCATACTCTGTGTTTAGTCTTCAGCGGTTACCCTAGAAAGCGCAGCACGCGTACCTGTCCTCAAGTCTGCAACTAATCAGCACCTCCCACCCCTGGCAACTCAGGGGCCTGGAGCACATCGACTCTCTTTACCTCACTTATGTGTCATTACCGTGGGGTATTGTAACTATTTGGTTTTTTAGTTATTAGTGTTGCTTTGTGCAGTCAAGGTTTGTTCAGGTTTAGCCACTTATTTTGCCACCTTCTTGATTCCTTCAGGCCAGCCACCATCTGAGAACTTGCATCCACGCTCACTTTTCTACCTCAAATACATCCTTCAGAATCTCATTTAATGAGAGTCACTGGTGGCAGACTTGGTTTTGATTATCTGAACATGTTTTTATTTCACCTTGATTTTTTTTTTTTTTGTAACAACTTGACTTGTAATTCACATATCCTAAAATTCACCCATTTAAAGAGTACAACTCAGTGGCTCTTACTGTATTCCTAGACTTGTGCAGCCATTGTCATGGTTGATTTCAGAGCATTTCCATCAGCCCAAAGAGGACTTCCACACTCCTTGCTGTCACCCCCCAATCTGTGTACCACCCCCGCCCCCAGGTAGTTACTGATCTACTTTCTCTGTATAGATTTGCTTATTTCATATACATGGAATCATGCCACGTGTGGTTCTCTGTGTCTGGCTTCTTTACTCAGCTCATATTTCAAGGTTCATCATTATTGTGGCATTTATCAGCACTCCACTCCTTATCAGTACTACATTTCTTTGTGTGAGCAAATAGTATTTCATCGAAGGGATTCACATGTTTTATTTATCCATCAGTTGATGGACATTTGGGCTGTTTCTCGTTTTTAGCTATTACAAGTAATGGCTCTGTGAACATTCAGGTACAAGTATTTGTTTGAATATATGTTTTCAGTTCTTTTGAGTATATATCTAGGAGTGAAATTGCTGGTTACCCTGTATTTAATCTTTGAAGTACTGCCAGACTTTTCCAGCACAGCTGCACCATTTTATATTCTCAACAACTGTGTATGAGGATTCGTTTCTCTGCATCCTTACCAACACTTACTATCTGTTGCTTTTGTTATAGGCAGTTTTAAAAGTAACAGCTTTATTGAGATGCAATTCATATATCATAAGATTCATCCTTTTAAAGTATACAATTCAGTCTCAATTTTTGAAGGATGTTTTTGCTGGGAAAAGAGTTCCAGGTTATTTTCTATTGGCATATTGAAAATAACATTCTGCTGTCTTCTGATTTTCATTTTTGAAGAGAAATCAAGTTTCTGTCCAAATGTTGCACAGTGTTATATTTCAGTGTGAATTTCTTTTTATCTATCCTGCTCAGAATTTGTTTGCTTTCTTGAATCTGAAGATTTGTCTTTCATTATGGAAACATTCCAGCTGTTATCTTTTCCAGTATTAATTCTGCCCCAGTTTCTGGAACTAGATTTCTGTTTAGATTTCTGTAATACTTTCTTACTGTACTTTCCATGTCTTCTAACTTCTCATATTTTCCACCTTTTTCTTTAATTTTCTTTTCTTTTCTTTTCTTTAAGTTTATTTTTTTTATTTTTTTGAAAGAGAGAGAGTGAGGGACAGAGGGGCAGAGAGAGAGAATAGAGAGAGAGAGAGAGAGAGAGAATCCCAAGCAGGCCCCGCCCTGTCAACACAGAGTCTGACAAACTGAGATCATGACCTGAGCTGAAATCAAGAGTCGGATGCTCAAACGACTGAGCCACCCAGGCCCCCATCCACCTTCTTTCTCTCTTTGTGTATGTATTTGTTAAGTCAACAACTTACTATGAAGGATCTTAGATTTTGCCCTACTTTAAACTAGCAAGTTAGCCTTCCACAGTTTTTTATACACACATCCACACACATTTATGTATGCACTGACAAGGCACAAGACCAGAGATACAGATGGTTTATTATAGCAGAAACGGCCAGCAATATCTTACATCAGTTCCCCACGCCCTAATTCCCACAAGATAAGGTGATAAAGGCTAGATGATACTGGTGCATATAATTTAGTGCATCACAGTAAAAGAAATACCAAAATTCAGAGAGTGTGCATTTAGGGGTTCCTGGCACATCTGCACATCCTTCCCTCCAGGGAGATTACTCGTTACCCTAGGATGTAGGCAGATCTCCTGGGTGAGATGGATGGGGAAGGTGCCTCAAGGTTTATTACCCTGAAACGTAAGGAAATGTCTCCAGGGAGAGGAAGGAGAGGGCTTTGTCTTTATTACCGTGGGATGTGTCTGGGGAGGTATGACTCTAGATCTCTCTGGAGGGATATGCTATCTCTAGTTGCCAAGACTTAACATGTCCTTTGCTCAGAAGGCTTGGACCATGTAGGAATATGAGAAATCCCTGGAGACAGATTCTGGACACTTCTGAGTTTCCTTCCCATTTACTAATTACTTCTTTAGTTGTGTATAATGTGCTGGTAAATCCATTCACTGAATTCTTAACTTTGGTTGTTGTATTTTTCGTTTTTAGAAGTTCTCTTGGCAAGGTCATTTTTATGGTTTTCTGTTTGCTGCAGATACTTTTAAGCTTGTCTTTGATTTTTTCTGAACACAGTAGGTTTAATTGGTTTATATTTTTATGCCTAATACTGTTTGACTTTCTCATTACAATAGTGCTTGTTCCTGGTGCCTTGTTTTCTTGTGTGCTTGGCTATTTTTGTCTGTGTTTGCTACACATTGTCTTGAGAAATTATTAGTGGGAATTACTTAAGGCCTAAGATAAAGGTATATTCCTCCAGAGACATTTTTGCATTTGTTTCTGCTTTGCGTTAGGACGCTTTGGTGTCACGATTGCTTTAATCTAAATTCATGATGCAAAGTTTTAAAAAATTATCCCGGTGTAAAAATTGAGTCAAAAATATTCTTGGGCTTGTAGTTTCAGGGTCTCTCCCACTCAGTCCTTCAACAACTGGTAACTTTCCTTCACTTACAGATACCAGGGATAGAAGTGAAATTTAATTTTACTTTACCCCTTTGGGGTGCTGGTTTTATAGTGAACATTTCCCACCCTGGTTAGCCCTTAACTCTGACTCTCCATCTTTTCCCTCCAAGGCTGTCAAAACTGATGTCCCGATTCTTGGAATTAGACATCTGCCTTAGGACCAAAGCAATTTCAGGGCTTTCCATAACTCTCTTGTTGCTCACTTTCGTTTACATTTTGGCCCAATAATTTTTTTAACTTCTTACCAGAGATTTGATGTATTTAATAATTACTTTTTTTTACCCAACAATAATCTAGAGCAACTCTCAAACCTTTTTTATAAAAGGCCAGATAGTAAATATTTTAAGCTTTGCAGACTAGATAGTCTCTTGTGGTAACTACCCAGCTGTGGTGCTAAAGCAGCCATAGTATGTGAACAAGTAAGCATGGTTGTGTTTCTGCCAAATGTTCTTTACAGACACCGGCTGCAGGCCAGATTTGGCCCGTGAGTCACAGTGTCAGCTCCAGAGCTAGAGTATATTGCTTACTGAGTATCGCAGTAATGCTTGTTAAATACTGATTACTTTCCCTCTTTTGTTGTGTTTCTTTCATCACACATTAAACGTGTTTTGATGACTAGATTTTTTTTTTTTTTAAGTTTATTTATTTTGAGAGGACGGGGGAGAGAGAAGGAGAGTATGCGGGGGAGAAGTTGGGGGTGGGGAGAGAATCTCAAGCAGGCTCCACACCCTCAGCACAGAGCCCGACGTGGGGCTGGATCCCACGAACCGTGAGATCACCTGAGCCGAAACGAAGAGTCGGATGCTCAACCGACTGAGCCACCCAGGCGCCCCTATTTTTCTTTTCTAAGATGAGTACCAGGCCATTTAAACTCCTGTTACATTTCATATGATTGTATTTCTAATGCTAGTTACAACCCCAGTGTTATTTAGTATCCTTGTCTTGTGCTTTTGTCAAATGAACTTTAGAAACATTTTGTTGAGTTTTGTGAAGTATTCTGTGGTGTTTTAATTGTAATTCTGTTAAACTCCTGAATTAGTTTATGAAAAACTGTTATCTTAATGATGTTTAAACCTTTTCATTGAAGAACATAAAATATTTCTCTGTTTTTCTAAATTCTTCTTTTTTTCTCCCAGTAATATTTGGTCATTTTCTTTATATCATGAAGATGTATGTCTTTTGCTAGGTTAATTGGTAGTTTAAGCCTTTTCATTGCTATTGTTAACTGAATGCTTTTTAAAAATTGTATTTTCTAGTTAGTTATTACCACTCCGTGAGAATGCATTTGACTTATGTGGATTTATATTTATCTTTTATTTATCCACTTTGCTGAAGTTTTAATTATCTATTGTTATGACTGATTTTCTTTGGATTGTGTTGGTATATAATCATATTGTCTACATGTAATGATATTCTCATCTCTTCTTTACTAGTATTTTCCTTTTTGAATAGTTTTGCATTGGCAACAATGTCCAATATGAGAGTGAAACTAGGAGAACAGCCTCATTTTTTGCCCCTATTTTTTAATTGATTCACCCTGTTGTAAAATACAAGATAATACAGTGGGTCTCGATTTTAACTTCTTTTTTTGTGTGTCTTTTTTTTTTTTTTTTAAAGCAGGCTTCATGCCCAGCACAGAGCCTAATGTGGGCCTTGAACTCACGACCCTGAGATCAAGACCTGAACTGAGATCAAGTCGGATGCTTAACTGACTGAGCCACCCAGGTGCCCCTTGATTTTAACTTTAATTCTGTGTTTTAATGTATCAGAAGTGGTTTGGGTTTTATCAAATGGCTTTTCAAAAATGCATTAATGGTACATACTATATGATTCTATATGTATGAATGAAGAAGTTCAAGAGTAGGAAAAACTAATCATTCGTCATACAGTCAGAGAGTGGTTACATCCGGCATATGTTAACTGGGGAAGGGAAAAAGAAAGCATATTGAGGTGCTAGAAGTGTTCTATGCCATGATACTAATGTTGCTTTTATAGGCGAATATATAAGTAAAACCATATTGAGACATCTAAGATCAGTACACTTTATTGCATGCATGTTTTACCCCAATAGAAATGTGTTTTTAAAATCTGTTGATCTAATCATACTTAATTTAAAAAAGTTTTTTTAATGTTTACTCTTGAGAGAGTGCGCATGTGTGCGCACACCAGAAGAGGGGCAGAGAGAGAGGGACACAGAGGATCTGAAGCAGGCTCTGTGCTGACAGCAGGGAGCCCAGTGTGGGGCTCAAACTCAAAAACTGCGAGATCATGACCTGAGCCAAAGTCGGGTGCTTACCTGACTGAGCCACCCAGGCACCCCTGATCACACTGATTTTTATTGATTAAACTGTTAAAATGATATATCATTACTTTAAATCCATTTTTACTATGGATTTTAAAAAAAGACCATTAAAACCTGTGTAATAAAAACAGTAATATGGAAGATCTTTGGGCAAATGGGCCCAACAACCACCTGATCTCCAGTTATTAATAAATTTTCCTTATGGGATACAGTGGGATTATGAGTTTTGACAGCTCTGCTTTTCTTAGGTAAGTCATACAGAGATATGCCTCCTCCCAGAAGACAAACTATATATGACAATAGATGAAGAAAACCTACTTTTATAAAATCCTAGTCAAAAGTCTCTCTTTGTCTAGAAATTGTGTTTGCTTGATGTTTGATTTGATCAGAGGAGAGAGTGTTGCTTGCCCCTGGGGCCCTGTCGCGGTAACACTGAGGTTCGTAAGGTTATGACTGGCTCCCACTTCCGCCCTGGAAGGTGGCTTCCCTTTGAATAGTAACCACGTAGGGCTCACCCCCGAAGCCTCCGCTTCTAGCGGAAGACAGGAAGCAGTGCAAGACGTACCTGAATGTTAGTTGGCACTGAATTTCTTAAGAGCAGTCTTTTTGGTAGTCTGTCCCCATGTCCTGAAATAGGCATGTCAAGACAACAAAAGAAATAAAAGGCTTGACCTAGAGAAAGGTAGTACGGATTTTGATAGATGCCAAAATAGCAACTTTAGTCTCATTTATTTGAAAGAAGAGGAATTCTGCCTTTAAAAGAGAGAGAGAGAGAGATAAAGAAAGAAAGAAAGAGAAAGAACTTTGCTTCCTTTGTCCTATGTCTTGCTGTTTTCCTGCAGTCTCTTTTTAACCTTTTGTTGTAATAACTGTGCGTGTCCCAGCAACAATGCTTGTCCTGCTAGTGTTCTTAGGACATATCTGATAGACCTGGTTAACTCTGATATCTGCTCCTTCCACTAACTTCTTACATTTTTGTTTTTGGTTATTTTTAAATGCTGAAAAAAAGTTCACAGTTTATTATAATTTCTTTTATTTAACGACCGAGGAAGTTCACGGCCACCGGCAATTCCAGTGCACTTTCAGGGGTGGGGGGAGTTCAGGCGTCCCTGTGGAGCTGTGAGTGGAGTGAACCGTGTAGGTGAGATCCACCTCACACGGTTTTGAGAGCACAGGGGGACGGATCCCTGTGAAACTGACTTCATTAGTCTCGCGCTCAGCAGACTGACCCAGACAATGGCCAAGCAGGCTTTTATTGTTCCGGATGTTAGCATAAGTCCATGACGTCCGAAGATACCAGCTTAGCATGTGACATCAGGGCCTTCGCAGCCATTGTCAGTTTTCTCTTCTCCATCCGTTACGTGTCCTTAGGAAATTCTGCTTCAGATCCACAGGGACATTAGTACTTTCCTGGTAAGGCCGGGGCACAGAATCTGCTGCCCGCTTCTGTCTTCCTAAGCCTTTGTTTTTAAAGTCAGTGTTGCGGGGCGCCTGGGGAGCTCAGTCGGGTAAGCGTCCGACTTGGGCTCAGGTCATGATCTCACGGTTCGTGGGTTCGAGCCCCGCGTCGGGCTCTGTGCTGACAGCTCAGAGCCCGGATCCTGCTTCGGATTCTGTGTCCCCCTCTCTCTGCCCCTCCCCTACTCATGCTCTGTTTCTCTCTGTCTCAATAATAAATAAACATTAAAATTTTAAATAAAAAAAAAGTGTTGCTATTTGAACATTTCTTAACAGCCAGTTTTGAAGGTAAGGCTTGAATCTTACAATGTTCAACTCCAAAAAGATATTTTTCTTGTCACATGTGAATGACAGTTGCTTGGGTCTTGTATGCTAAGGATCTTATGCTGTGTCCCTCAGTTAGTCAGAAGTAATTCTCTTTATATAAATATGATACTTTTCTTGCTTAGCTACTTGTAGGATTTTTTAAAAAACCTTTCCTTGTAGAGATGCCTGACTGGCTCAGTCAGTAGAATGTGCAGCTCTTGATCTCGGGATCGTGAGTTTGAGCCCCACATTGGGGGTAGAGAGTACTTAAAAATAATAATAAAATCTCTCTTTTCTTTAATTTTTTGTTTATTTATTATTGAGACAGAGAGAAACAGAGCATGAGTAGGGGAGGGGCAGAGAGAGAGGGAGACACAGAATCCGAAGAAGGCTCCAGGATCTGAGCTGTCAGCACAGAGCCCGACACGGGGTTCAAACCCATGCACCGTGAGATCATGACCTGAGCCAAAGTCGGACCTTCAACCAACTGAGCCACCCAGTCGCCCCTAATAAAATCTCTTAAATACAATTTTTCTTTGCAGTGTAATGTCCTTAGACTCCTTCTTAGTATCACGACCTGATAGTTAAACAAAGGTCCTCTCAATATCTAGCCTAAACTATTTTTGTTTGTTCAAGACACTGTTCAGATGGGGGCTCCTTTAATCCTTTATTCTTTGCCATTGGTTTCTTTTAATTCAAAAGACTGTAAGTCTCATTTGCTGGGTGTGTGTCTGTATTCCAGCACTGGGTTATCAACCCCTTCTTCCTTCTTTTCACTGATTTAGTTGTTCTTTCTATGCATGGATATGGTCTTCTGGTTTATTTTGTTTCATTCAGTAAATTTTTTCGCACTGTTGAATTAGTGTTTTGCTTATTGCACTGGCTTAAGAATAACTACCCCCTGTAAGTGAGAGAAAAGTGTTATCATTTTCCAGGTCATACTTGTGATCCCTGTGGTGGGTCTAATTCAGAGATTTACTTTAAAGTTTTCTGGGTTCATTGCTATGTTCCTCTTCTTTAGTATGGTAAAACCTTTCACTGGTCTCTATTTTCAGTTTATTTTCCTCCTTTGATTTTATATCACCGATCCTTGATGTTGTTGGTGAATAATTTTTTGTGTGTCAGACAACTTAACGATGTTTTAATGGAGTAGGTACATAGAAGACTCCTTTTTGCTTCTCAGCATTCATCAGCTTCTTGAAAGCGTTCCCACTGAAGGATTTTGAGTAGAAAATGTGTACTTACTGTCATGCTTTGGAATATGTCTCTGGCTAAAGGTTGCTACCCTGTAGGAATAACCAAAGAGTCATGTAGCTTAAAAGTAAGAAGAAGTAGGACCACCTGGATGGCTCGGTCAGTTGAGCGTCCAACTCTTGATTTCGGCCAGGTTCGTGGGATTGAGCCCCGCATCGGGCTCTGTGCTTACATCGCGTGATTCTCTCTCTGCCCCTCCCCCACTGTACTTGCACTCGCTGTCTCTCTCTCAAAATAAATAAATAATAAAGCATTAAAAATATAATATATATATAAGTAGAGAATAGCCCAGGGTTAAGGCTGACTGCATGCCAACTATGAATCCATAATGTTATCACTACAGTTATGAAGTATCTAATCGAAATTTGTACTATTGAGATGGCTAAATACACATACCATCACGCTGTGGAGTAATGTTGGAAATCCCTATTAGAATACCATGCCTCGTTTTGATCCAAAATAAGTACGACATGGAAAATTCATAGAAGGATGCGATAGAAACTATGAAAACTTAGAAGGAACGTGGAACAAGGTTAAGTAATGCTGGCATGGACCATTTTGTTCTTCGTGTCTTAAGGCTGGAGGTCTGTGCCTCTGCCCCCACATCAGCTGCTGAGATTGAAATCCTGAGAGGCGGTAGTGTGACTTGCCTCTTTCTCATTTAGACTGTGAAAGACTTCCACATTGGACGGACCGTGGAAAGAGCATATTTAAACAAAATACTAAGGCTTTTAAACTAGATACAAATGGAGAGGTGCTGGGGCGCCCGGCTGGCTCAATCACAGGAGCACACGACTCTTGATCTTGGGGTCATGAGTTTGAGCCCCATGTTGGGCATAGAACTTAGATTTAAAAAAAAAAAATAGTAACAAAATGGGAAGGTGCCTTTGGACACACAGAGACTGTGGTCTTAACATACTCTCTGCGAGGGCTCCTGGGTGGCCCAGTCCGTTAACCGTCTGACTCATTGTTTCAGCTCAGGTCATGATCTCACGGGGCCATGAGTTCAAGCCCCAGATTGGGCTCTGCCCAGACAGTGCGGAGACTGCTTTGAATTCTCTGTCTCACACTATCTCTGTCTCTCAAAATAAATAAACTTAAAAAATATATATATATCTTCTCCACGAAAAAAGAAATCAGGTCCCTTTGGGGAAATGGCTGATTCTAAGTCTATGTCCAAAGGACTAAAGAGGCTCGGCTGGCCAAACTTGAAACAATTAGAGAATCGATGAGAATGATTAACTATATTGGACTAAAATATACCTAAAGTGGGAGTGCCTGGGTGGTTCAGTCGGTTAAGCGTCTGACTCTTGGTTTTGGTTCAGGTCATGATCTCATGGTTCATGAGTTTGAGTCAGGCTCAGTGCTGGCACTGCAGAGCCTGCTTGGGATTCTCTCTCTCCTTCTCTCTCTGCCCCTCCCCTATTTGTGCATGCGCATGCATTCACTCTCTATCTCAAAATAGATAAACTTAAAAATATATATATACCTAATATGTTTAACCTATGAGTTTTTAATAATACTGCAAGAAAATTGAGCATCGTTGGAGGTTGTTAGAAAATGAAGTTATTATTTTGAAAATTAATAAAGGAAAGAATCTAACATTTATCCTGTCTTTCTTATGTGAACTGCAGTATACTAGGTAACAAAATAATAGATCAGAGGAGGCTTCTCTTGATAGAAATATTCCAGGTAATGAATAAAGAAGGAATGACAGGATGAAAATACATTATTTGATGGGTGCCTGGGTGGCTCAGTCAGTTATGCGTCTGACTCTTGATTTCAGCTCAGGTCATGATCTCAAGGTCGTGAGATCAAGCCCTGAGTTGGGCTTCACCCTGAGCATGGAGCCTGCTTGTGATTCTCTCTCCCCCTCCCCCTCCCCTGCTCATGCTCGCTTGTGCACATGTGCGCTCGTGTGCTCTCTCTCTCTCTCTCTCTCTCTCTCAAAAATAAATAAATAAACATGTTTTTTAAATAAGGAAAATAAGGTGAAACGGGTGGCTGGCTGGCTCAGTCAGAGGAGCATGTGTGTGACTGTTGATCTTGGGGTCATGAGTTTGAGAGATTACTAAAATAAATAAATAAACTTAAAAAAAATCAAGTAAAACAGTTGTTATTTTAACCAGTGAGTGGATAGTGATTTATGCAAAACTTCGTATTTCCATGAATATCATCTAGTGTTGTTAACCCTTCTTCCTAAGATACGTGGCATTAAATAAAAGTAGGTCTCTGGTAAAAATGGAATGGGAGAGAGATTATAACTATCAGCTTGAGTGAGATTTTTTTTTAATGTTTATTTATTTGGGGGGAGAGGCAGAGAAAGAGGGAGAGAGAAAATCCCAAGCAGGCTTCACACTGTCAGCGCAGAGCCAGATGCAGGGCTGAAACTCACAAACCGTGAGATCAGGACATGAACCCAAATCAAGAGTTGGATGCTTGACCGACGGAGCCACCAGGTGCTCCGTAATGAGAATTTTTAAGCCTAGATTTCAGCTCTCCCGTCCTCCTCCAGCCCCAGGAATTTTCGGGTGGCTGAGGCTGTGCGTTACCCTGTGCTGCAGCTCAGCAGTATCACGTTTGTCACACGAGGGGTATAAATCTGCTTGGTGCAAGTGCTCTTTCAGGCTGAGACTTGATCATCATGAAGTCTGGCTTCTTGCTGAAAAACTATTGTTCTCATTGGTGAGACTTTCTTCTTTTCCCGATTTTCCTCTTGGACGGAGAACTGAGTTTGTCTATTCTTTGGGTTTTCCGCATGCTTAACTTTGTTTTCTCACACCTCACGCCCTGGGCAGCCTCTGCTGGCTTCGCAGGCCCAAACCAGGTCCTGTTCTCCTCCAAACCCATTCCTGATAATCTCTTCTCTGATGTCTTTTGTGCTTATTTCAGCATTGGGGGACTCCAGGTCATTTTGCTCATTAAGTAAGCCTTCAGCGAGTGAAAGGTTATTGATTTTACTTATTTATTTTTTCTTCAAGGACATTCCATTTATTTAATTACTCGTGTGATTCTTACGAGATCAAATTCACACTGTAACCTCCTTGCATATTCTCTCTTGTCCACTTCCTCCTCCTCTTTTCTGTATCTTCTGACCATTATCTAAAAGGACTACAGATTCCCTAGGCCTGGTCCAGCTCTGTAATTAAGTGCTACTCAGCTCATCCACTGACGGCTTTACAGCAGCTACTTTACTTTTTTAAAACAATTAGTTCTTTTTTTTATAACCAAATATCCAACTTCATATTTCCAATATCTTTCATTAAGTCTCAGAGGACATTTTATCACTCCTCTCAAAGTAGGATATTTTGGTTTACTGACTTTTTCTATTGCATCGATCCTGTTTTTTAAATTAATTAATTAATTTCTGTTTTGTTTACATCCAAGTTAGTTAGCATATGGTGCAACAATGATTTCAGGAGTAGATTCCTTAGTGCCCCTCACCCATTTAGCCCATCCCCCCTCCCACAACCCCTCCAGCTACCCTCTGTTTGTTCTCTATATTTAAGAGTCTCTTAAATTCCTCATATGAGTGAAGTCATAGGATATTTGTCTTTCTCTGACTGACTAATTTCACTTAGCATAATACCCTCCAGTTCCATCCATGTAGTTGCAAATGACAAGATTTCATTCTTTTTGATTGCCGAGTAATACTCCATCATATGTATGTATATACCACATCTTCTTTATCCATTCATCTGTTGATGGACATTTGGGCTCTTTCCATACTTTGACTACTGTCGATAGCGCTGCTGTAAACATTGGGGTGCATGTGCCGCTTCAAAACAGCACGCCTGAACCCTTGGATAAATACCTAGTAGTGCAATTGCTGGGTCGTAGGGTAGTTCTATTTTTAATTTTTTGAGGAACCTCCATACTGTTTTCCATAGTGGCTGTACCAGTTTGCATTCCCACCATCAGTGCAAAAAAGATCCTCTTTCTCCGCATCCTCACCAACATGTTGCCTGACTTGTTAATGTTAGCTATTCTGACAGATGTGAGGTGGTGTCTCATTGTGGTTTTGATTTGTATTTCCCTGATAATGAGTGATGTTGAGCATTTTTTTCATGGGTCTGTTAGCCATCTGGATGTTTTCTTTGGAGAAGTGTCTGTTCATGTCTTGCCCATTTCTTCACTGGGTTATTGATTTTTTGGGTGTTGAGTTTGATACGTTCTTTGTAGATTTGGGATACTAACCCTTTATCTGATACGTCGTTTGGAAATATCTTCTCCCATTCCATCAATTGCCTTTTAGTTTTGCTGATTGTTTCCTTTGCTGTGCAGAAGCTTTTTATTTTGATGAGGTCCCAATAGTTCAGTTTTGCTTTTGTTTCCCTTGCCTCCAGAGACATGTTGAGTAAGAAGTTGCTGCAGCCAAGGTCAAGGAGGTTTTTGCCTGCTTTCTCCTCTAGGATTTTGATGGCTTCCTGTCTTACGTTTAGGTCTCTCATCCATGTTGAGTTTATTTTTGTGTATGGGGTAAGAAAGTGGTCCAGGTTCATTCTTCTGCACATTGCTGTCCCAGCACCACTTGCTGAAGAGACTATCTTTATTCCGTTGAATATTCTTTCCTGCTTTGTCAAAGATTAGTGGGCCATACGTTTGTGGGTCCATTTCTGGGTTCTCTATTCTGTTCCATTGATCTGAGTGTCTGTTTTTGTGCCACTACCATACTGTCTTGATGATTACAGCTTTGTAATACAGTTTGAAGTCCGAGATTGTGATGCCTCCAGTTTTGGTTTTCTTTTTCAAGATTGCTTTGGCTATTCAGGGTCTTTTCTTGTTCCATATAAATTTTAGGATTGTTTGTTCTAGCTCTGTGAAGAATGCTGGTGTTATTTTGATAGGAATTGCATTGAATATGTAGATTGCTTTCAGTAGTATCAACATTTTAACCATGTTCTTCCAATCCATGAGCATGGAATATTTTTCCTTTTTTTTTTTTTTTTTTTTTTGGTGTCTTCTTCAATTTCTCTCATAAGCTTTCTACAGTTTTCAGTGTATAGATTTTTCACCTCCTTGGTTAGGTTTATTCCTAGGTATTTTATGATTTTTGGTGCAATTGTAAATGGGATCAACTCCTTGATTTCTCTTTCTGTTGCTTCATTATTGGTGTATAGAAAAACAACTGATTTCTGTGCATTGATTTTGTATCTTCCTCCTGGCCGATTTGGATGCCTTTTATTTCTTTGTGTTGTCTGATTGATGAGGCTAAGACTTCCAATACTAAGTTGAGTAACAGTGGTGAGGGTTGACATCCTTGTCTTGTTCCTGACCGTAGGGGGAAAGCTCTCAGTTTTTTCCCATGGAGGATGATATTATCACTGGGTCTTTCATATATGGCTTTTATGATCTTGAGGTATGATCGTTCTCTCCCCACTTTCTTGAGGGTTTTTATCAAGAAAGGATGCTGTATTTTGTCAAATGCTTTCTCTGCATCTATTGAGAGGATCATGTGGTTCTTTTCTTTTATTGATGTGATGTATCACAAAACAATTTATTGTTTTGTGGCTATTGAACCAGCCCTTCATCCCAGGTATAAATTCCACTTGGTCATGGTGAATAATTCTTTTAATGTATTGTTGGATCTGGTTGGCTAGTATCTTGTTGGGGGTTTTTGCATCCATGTTCATCAGGGAAATTGGTCTGTAGTTCTCCTTTTTAGTGGGGTCTTTGGTTTTAGAATCAAGCTAATGCTGGCTTCATAGAATGAGTTTTGAAGTTTTCCTTCCATTTCTATTTTTTGGAACAGCTTTGAAAGAATAGG
The DNA here is from genome assembly GCA_028646485.1 of Cryptoprocta ferox. NCBI lineage: Eukaryota > Metazoa > Chordata > Mammalia > Carnivora > Eupleridae > Cryptoprocta > Cryptoprocta ferox. The sequence continues at coordinate 132,675,177 of CM053560.1, read as the reverse complement.
TGTTAACTCTTCTTTAAATGTCTGGTAGAATTCCCTTGGGAAGCCATTTGACCCTGGACTCTCGTTTTTTGGTATTTTTTATCACTATTTTGATTTCTTTGCTGATTATGGGTCTGTTCAAATTTTCTATTTCTTCCTGTTTCAGTTTTGGTAGTTTATATGTCTTAGGAATTTGTCCATTTCTTCCAGATTGCCCATTTTATTGGCATATAATTGCTCATAATATTCTCTTATTATTGTGTGTATTTCTGCTGTGTTGGTTGTGATCTCCTCTTCAATTCTTGATTTTATTTATTTGGGTCCTTTCCTTTTCTTTTTGATCAAACTGGCTACAGGTTTATCAATTTTGTTAATTCTTTCAAAGAACTAGCTCCTGGTTTCATTGATCTGTTCTACTGGTTTTTTGGTTTTAATAGCATTGACTTCTGCTCTAATCTTTATTATTTCCTGTCTCCTGCTGGTTTTAGTTTTTATTTGCTGTTCTTTTTCCAGCTCTTTGAGGTGTAAGGTTAGGTTATGTATCTGAGACCTTTCTTCCTTCTGTAGGAAGGCCTGGATTGCTATATACTTCCCTCTTGTGACCTCCTTTGCTGCATCTCAGAGATTTGGGGCTCTGGTGTTAACATTTTCATTGGCTTCCATGTACTTTTTAATTTTCTCTTTAACTTCTTGGTTAGCCCATTCATTCTTTAGTAAGATGTTCTTTAGTCTCCAAGTATTTGTTATCTTTCCAAATTTATTCTTGTGGTTGATTTCGAGTTTCATAGTGTTGTGGTCTGAAAATGTGCACGGTATGATCTCAATCTTTTTGTACTGGTTGAGGGCTGATTTGTGTCCCAGTATGTGATCTATTCTGGAGAATGTTCCATGTGCACTGGAGAAGAATGTGTATCCTGCTGCTTTAGGATGAAATGTTCTGAATATATCTGTTAAGTGCATCCAGTCCAGTGTGTCACTCAAAGCCATTATTTCCTTGTTGATTTTCTATTTAGATGATTTGTCCATTGCTGTAAGTAGGGTTTTGAAGTCCCCTACTATTAATGGTATAATTATCAATGAGTTTTATGTTTCTGATTGATTTATATATTTGGGTGCTGCCACGTTTAGAGCATAAATGTTTACAATTGTTAGATCTTCTTGGTGGATAGACCCTTTAATTATGATATGATGATTATGATATGATGCCCTTCTCCATCTCTTGTTACAGTCTTTATTTAAAGTCTCCATTGTCTGATATAAGTATGGCTACTCTGGCTTTCTTTTGGTGACCATTAGAATGGGGGATGGTCTCCAAATCCCCCTCCATCCCTTACTTTCCAATCTGAAGGTGTCTTTAGGTCTAAAGTGGGTCTCTTGTAAATAGCATATAGATGGATTTTGTCTTCTTATCCATTCTGTTACCCTATTTCTTTTTAATTTTCTTTAATGTTTTATTTATTTTTGAGAGAGAGAGAGAGAGCGAGCAGGGGAGGGTCAGAGAGAGAGAAGGAGATACAGAATCCGAAGACAGGCTCCAGGCTCTGAGCTAGCTGTCAGCACAGAGCCCGACGCGGGGCTTGAACCCACAAACCGCGAGATCATGACCTTAGCCGAAGCCGGACACTCAACCGACTGAGCCACCCAGGCGCCTCACCCCATTTCTTTTCATTGGAGCATTTAGACCATTGACGTTTAGAGAAGTACTGAAAGATATGAATTTATTGCCACTATGTTGGCTGTAGAGTTGGAGTTTCTGGTGGTGCTCTCTGGTCCTTTCTAATCTTTGTTGCTTTTGGTATTCTGGTGTTTTGTTGTTGTTTTGTTTGTTTTGTCTTTTCTTCCCTCAGAGAGTCCCCCTTAAAATTTCTTGCAGGGCTAGTTTAGTGGTCATGAACTCCTTTCATTTTTGTTTGTCTGGGAAACTTTTTATCTCTCCTTCTATTTTGAATGACAGCCTTGCTGGATAAAGAATTCTTGACTGCATATTTTTCTGATTCAGCACATTGAATATATCCTGCCACTCCTTTCTGGTCTGCCAGGTTTCTGTGGATAAGTCTGCTGTGAACCTGGTCTGTTTTCCCTTGTAGGTTAAGGACTTTTTTTTCCCTTGCTGCTTTCATGATTCTTTTCTTGCCTGAGTATTTGTGAATATGACTATATGATATGTCTTATTGATGGTCGGTTTGGGTTGAATCTAATGGGAGTCCTCTGTGCTTCCTGGATTTTGATGTCTGTGTCTTTTCCCAGGTTAGGAAAGTTTTCCACTGCGATTTGCTCCATACATTTTCTACCCCTTTTTCTCTCTCTTCATCTTCTGGGACCCCTATGATTCTGATGTTATTCCTTTTTAATGAGTCACTGAGTTCTCTAAAGATTATATATTTTAAATTTCACCATTCATAAAAAAATGTCAAAACAATGTATTGACCCAACAAAACCTAATTCATCTGGGCACAGTTGGAACAGTGCTCCACCCCCGACCCCACCCCCAAGAAATGCTATGATTAATGCGATGTATGTAACTGTGCTGATAGTTCTTTTCCTCATTGTTTAGGATCATGGCTGCTGTTCCCCAGAATAATCTACAGGAGCAACTGGAACGCCATTCAGCCAGAAAACTTAGTAACACATTGAGTCTTTCGAAACCGAAATCTTCGTAAGTATTTTTTGGCTGTCATGCAGACACTGACCCGCAGTATCTGAGATCTCTTTCCTTTTCATCCTTCCACTGTGCAGATCAGGACATGAAGCTGAGAGGGCCAGTGACTCTCCCGCTTTGCACATTAATGGTAGAACATGTTTTAGCAGCACTGGGTTCAGTGCCTTTGCATTGTTCCTGGTGCATAATGCTTGCTCAGTAAATATTTGTGGGATGAATGAATAGTGAATCTTATAAATTTGGGCAAATAGGTATTTTTAATATTTTAATATAATTTTATATCCATTCCAAGAACAGTTTATAAGGAAATGATAGCTCTCCAGTTCTGTTCTATCCTCTAAGCTAGACTGCATACTCCTAATGAAACTTAATTTTGGTTCTTTACTGTGCCTTTACCAAGACTAGACACTGTTCTGGGCACTTGACTTTAAAGTTACCATTGAACTTCATGTCACTAAACCCCACAGATGTCCAGGACACCTGCCTCTTTTGCTTGTTTTTCAGATTTCAGACCCTCTCAAAACTGAATACTTAGCTCCTGAATTAGAAAGATCAGAGCATACTGGGGCGCCCGGGTGTCTCAGTCAGTTAAGCGTCTGACTCTTGCTTTCAGCTCAGAGCAGGATCTCACAATTCGTGAGTTCGAGGCTGGCATCAGGCTCTGCGCTGACGGTGTGGAACCTGCTTGGGACTGTCTCTTTCCCCCTCTGTCTCTGCCCTTCCCATGCTCTCTCTCTCTCTCAAAATAAATAATATAAACTTAAAAAAAGGGGTGCCGGGGTGGCTCAGTCGGTTGAGTGTCCGACTTCAGCTCAGGTCATGATCTGACGGTCTGTGGGTTCGAGCCCTGTGTCAGGCTCTGTGCTGACAGCTCAGAGCCTGGAGCTTGCTTCAGATTCTGTGTCTCTCTCTCTGTCTGCTCCTCTCCTGCTTGTGTTCTATCTATCAAAAAATAAATAAACATTAAAAAAATTAAAAAAAGAGAGAGAGATCAGTGCATACAAAATATAGCTTGTTACCCTACACGTTTTAAAACCAGAGAGGGAAAAACTTCTTTGCTCATTTGTGATACAGTTAAGGTGAGTTGCTATATACAGCAGTAACAGAGTATAGAGTTTTGTGTAGTTCGTGGGTTTGTTAAAACTCATCGGTCTAATTCAGCTTTTCGATTATTTTTCAGAGGTTTCACTTTTAAAAAGAAAATCTCTTCAGCCAACAATGTATCTGTCACTGGCGTGTCAATAGCAAAAGCACCTGTGTTAAGTGATAAAAGCGTTAATGTTACTGAGACCTTTTCCTTCAGTGAACCTTCGCCTCACATCACAAGTCAGCAGATAAGGATCAGTGACTTTAAAAGTGCTCCAGCAGGACCGCAAGCCAGGAGTGCTGTTTCAAAACCGTTACCGCCAGATTTGCCGCAGGTCCCACGGGGAGTGTTTTGTAATACCCACAACACATCGGTTGTGAAGAAAACCAGTAATGCTATTTCCAAGAAATTAGAATTTAGTTCATCATCAGATTCTTTTGTTACCATCGATGATTGGGATGATATGGATGACTTTGATATTTCTGGAAATGCACAAGCATTTGTGACACCGTGCAGAAATCATGTTGTCAGAGTGAGCACTGCTCAGAAATCAAAAAAGACCAAGAGAAACTTTTTTCAAGCACAGCCTCCTCGAGCAAATACAGTAAAGGCTGATGTGACTCCGTCCTCCTCCGAAAGCGAGCGACTTTGTGTGACTAAGGAACAGAACGACAACTCAGAATGGTTAAGTAATGATGTGATTTGCATTGACGATGACCCCATTCCCGAAGAGCTGCTACGTGGACATGCTCAGGACAGTCACCCTTTAAAAACTCACTTGGGAAAAGAAAGAGGTAAAAGTTATGTTTTATCTCATTTCAGTATGTTGATTGTGTTAATTTATTCAAAGCCAGGCATTGAGACCGATAGCAGAGAGTACAGTTTTTGTCCTTTGGCCCCTTGGAGGAACTTATTGAACAGTGTGTTGGCCACATTCTTGAGGCAGGACCTACAGATGAAAAGATTTTATTCTGATACTATTATTATATAAACACCAAAGAGAGCTGTTTAATTTTACTTGTGAAGAAAATAAAGTCCATAGAGGTTACATCGTTTCTTAATGGTCTACTGGCTAGTTAGTGGTAGAATTGGGATGTGAAACTAAGCCTTTCTATTATAATTCCTTTATGGCCTGCTCCCACCTAATACTGATGTCGAATATGATCTAATTATGCTATTAAAGTTTTACACATTCAAATCATTATCTGTGTAGCTGTCATAGTTATTAGGTGTCCAGAACCTAACAGCTAAGGTTAGCCGTATGTGGAAGTACCCGACGTATGAAATAGTTGTCATCATGAGACTGACACTTTTAGGTACCTGAATCCCATCAAGGTTACTAGCGGGTGAGAGGGGACGGAGAAGCGATTGACAGTAAGCAAAACTGTAGTCTAATCAAATGCGTTGCTGTTAATGAAGAGAAAATTGGGTAAAAGGTGAACTAGAAAGCAACCACGTGGCATCGTTATCCTGCAGTCAGGAGAGAGACACTGAATGTGGCAGGACGTAAGTGACTAGGGTGCCTTGGCGGTACGGTTAGCAGCGTTTGTGCAGTTATCAGACTGATTCATTGTACTTCCCTCTGACTTAAATATGAGCGAAAGAGAGCAAACCAGAAGTGCCGACCCTCGGCGTGGGTTTCATAGTTTACCAGGAGACAGACGTGAAGATCCTTAAGCAGATCTTTAGCTTCATTCCCACATTCATTGGACTTAATCCGGTTGGCTCAGTAATTCTTCAGGAAGAACCCCCCACGCTGAGGTGTGGAAGGAGGGCGCCTTGGCCTGGTGTGACTCGTCTGGAGCACTCACTCAGAGTGACAAAAGTAACCTGTGTCCCCGGTTTTACTTTAGAGAGTAGCGAAAAGAAGAACTTGGAAGAAACGGAATTACATTCAGTTCAGAAGTCTCCATGTGTTGATCTCGATGAAGATGATTACGATACAGACTTTGTCCCACCTTCTCCAGAAGAAGAAGTGATCTCTGCCTCTTCTTCCTCCTTAAAATGTCTTAGGTAAAACAGCTAGTTCATAAATGTTGTTTATTTCTGGGATATCTGAAACAATTCTCTGTAGCTTGGTAGTATCTGTATATCCTGCTTCTGCACACTTTATATATAAATGAAAGCATCAGGAAATCCCTGTTGATATGTTTTATTTAATTGACGATATTTTAAAGCTGTAAAGTTCCATTAGGATCAATTACATGGGACCTCCACATAGTTTTATTGAGTTGACTTTGACAGGTGGAATATATTCCTAAAAATACTGTCTTTCCAAACTCTTAGACCTGAAATGACATATAACTAACTCCTTATTTTGGGAGTGACTTAGTAAATAATATGCCCTTTTTTCCTTTCCTTTCCTTTCCTTTTTTTCTTTTTCTTTTCTTTTCTTTTTTTTTTTTTTATCTTGCAGTATTGAATTGGCCGTTGTATTTGTCATTCTCTGAATTCTAGTAAATCAGTGACATGGTTGTGGTTACTTGGTAGTGTGGGAAAAAGATGGTACACATAGCCCATCGACAGCTTAACATACTAATAGTCCGTGTTACCTCCGTCTTCCACCCAATCTAGATGACAGTCCAGTTGGGTGGTGGAGGATTTACTATACTGTTAACCAATATTTTAATGAGAACAGGTCCATCTAGGATACCACCTTAATTAAGAAGGAGGTGTTTGCATAACCTCTTTCTCTGGGGTTGTGTTTTAACAGGTAGGTTGGAATGTTGGAAGAGGCTTGGGAAAGGCTGGAGGGTCCTTACTGTTGGATGACAAAACTAAAAAACTGTAAGAGCTGCTGTGTCCTCTTCTCCCTTCCCATGGAAATGCAGACAGAACTATCGGAAGTGGAGGCACTGAGTGAGAGTTCCTGTGGAGCGTAGATTCTAAACCAGATTCTCATGTAACAGTGAGGCAGCCAAGGCCCAGGGAGGAGCAGGCATTGCCCAGGATACAATTAACGCCAAATGGACAGAGACCCGGTGTAGGGCTGTTCCCTGGGACAGACCGCTTCCTGCTGAACACCTGCCTTTTTCTTCTCTGTTCATTAAAAACGTGTATGTTGTCCGATGACACTGCAGCCGGTTTAATAGGACGCTTGCTGTCGGGCAGTTCCAACAGACCAGACATTCTCTTTACCCACATTAAGTGCTGATGCTTCTCTGCAGGTGTGTGTGATTCTTGCATTGCTGTGATCGCCCTGTAACTATAATGTTTTGTTCTGCTTCTTTGCTCTTAACATCATTTTAGAAACATTTTCCGTGTTTCTACGTAGTCTTATCTTTATTCTTTTTAATGGCTGCGTAATGTTTTGAGTTGTCATAGCATGGTTAATTTTACCTAGGTTGTTAGTAGTTAGAAAATGTTTATCTCCAGGGTTATTCCCAGCGTAGATTCTCTCTCTGTATTTTCCATTGCAACCTCGAATACGTATTTGTGTATATTTTAAGACCAAAATTGAATTTTCACGAATGATGCTCTAACCAGGTGCAGTACACATGTAAATTTTCTTTTGTATTTTATCTTGTTTTAAAACACTGCTCGTGACTTCTGAATTAATTTCAGAGGTGGAATGGTCGGATAGTATAGAAACACGTTTCTGTATCTCCTGTGTGCCTGAACCTCTGTAGCTGGCCCTCAGAGTGCTCCGTCTTCAGGTCCCACATTGCCTCTTGAGTTCTGTCTCCACCTCTGTCCATACCATAACCCTAAGCTCCAATGAGCTAAATGAGACAAACTGGAAATCCAGAAAACATTGCTAAAAATAGAGGCCTTTTCTTTTATGATGTTATCATTTCTTAAGACTATGTAAAGCATAGTTATTCCTCACTGTTTGATTTCGTTAGAAGATTGCATTCTAAAATCCTCCTTGAGGTAAGTATAGTGATCCCTTAATCGAAAATTGCCTTTATTGTCTCTCCTCATGGTCCATCCCTATTTCCGTACCCACCATTCAAGGTTTCCTCCAATCTCCCTCCTTGGCATAGCACCTTCTCAAGTTCCAGAAGGTGCTGTATTTCCATGGTACCCTCTCTAACGCTCATTTAGTGCGCATCTACTTGATTTAAAGTATTTCTTGTATCCACCTAGACTGACCATGTTTATATGTGTTGATAATTTTCGTATAATCTGCATGAGTTAATCTTATGTACAGATAAACATATAGCCCTATTGGCCCAGTAAGAGAAGCTGGATAAAATGGTTTGGAACCTCAGAAGAGAGGAATGTTAATAACTACATGCTGGAAGAGGCAGAAAAGTAAGACTTGGCCTGGGCCGAGAAGAACAAGCGTGATTTGGGTCAGAAAAGATTGGATGGTGGGTTTTCCAAATCGAGAGGAGAGTGAGGCAGAATCCTTCAAGTAGACCACACTGGGCTCCTGTGAGGAGTGTGAGCGATGCCACGTGATGCCACAGGGGGTTCCTGAAACGACACCTTTGGAGGTAGAGTTGAAAGGTCTCTTGGGGCCAGAGGATGGGAGACTTTGAAAGCCAGCCAAAGAAGTTCTAGAATAGAAGAGACAAAAAACATGTTTCTCTGTTCTGTTACATATTGTCTGGCCAGTGGTGGAAACACATCAGAGGAAAAATTATGCATTTGGTCTAAGTCTGTATTACGGTTGGTTTTATATTTTTGAATTTGCAGTATATTAAAGGACCTTGACACCTCTGACACAAAGGGTGCTCCTGGTGCGTCAGAGGACTTGGCAACACCCGAGGAGACAACGACGCCGCAGCCCGATCCAGAAACCCGCACGGACTATGACGGTACAAAAATTATTTCACACATAGCACGTATTTTTAACTACTTACGTTTGAAAACAAAGCGCGGTTGTATTTTTAATCTTTGGCTGCCTAGCATGAGGCGCATGGGGCGGCCCTCACACAGACCCGGGCCCCATGTGGAACTGCCCCCCCGCCCGAACGGGGCCCCCGATGCAGAACAGCCCCTGGGCGCTGGGTAGCCAGCATTGGCCCCAATGACTCAGAAACTTCTGTTCTCACAAGATAATTCATACTCTGCTTTGAAAACGCTGCTTGTTAGAAAATCATTTCTCATACTGAGCCAGAATTTGTCTTCCTGTAACTTTAATCCTTGTGAAATAAGTCTAAGGTTCCTAGAAGCCTCTCCCCCGACCCTACCCCCCACTTTTTTTAGGGCTAAATATTGTTAGGTCTTTTAACTCTTTCCTAGACCTTACATCCTCCTGATTCTCCCTTGTGTGTACTCAGGGTTTGCATCTGATGTCCATGCAAAGTTTAGTACTTCCTGTTTGTTTGATGTTTCTAATTCACTTTTAAATTTTCTATTGAATATCTAATATAAAGAGTCCAGCCACACTACAAGATTTTGAAGAGCTGCAGCCTCCTTTCCCGCTCCTGATTTCTGTTCCCAGGGGCTCTGTCAGTCTGGAGACCTGTGTCCTTCTGTCCTGGAAACTTTTTTGGAATTATTTCTTTTTCTTGTTTTGTTTGTTTTCTCTTTTCTCTTTCCTCTTCCTGGAACTTCTGTTATTTGGATTTTAGGCCTCCATGAGGCCTATAGTTTCTATTTTCCACCTCTTGCTTCTCTGCTTTCTGGGAGATTTACTCAATTTTATCTTTAACTCGCCTATGGGATTTTCCATTTTAATCAAACCATCTTCCAAGAGCTCTTTTTGTATTCTCTGAATATTTCTGTAACATGTTCTGGTTTTTTTTTTTATGTTTATTTATTTTTGAGAGAGAGAGTGCACATGCACATGATTGGGGAAGGGGCAGAGAGAGAGAGAGGCAGAGAATCCCAAGCAGGCTTGGCGCTGTCAGCACAGAGGCGGGCACGGGGCTCGATCCCACAAACCATGAGTTCATGACCTGAGCCAAAATCAAGAGTCAGATGCTCAACTGACTGAGCCACCCAGGTGCCCTTATTCTGGTCTTTTCTGATGGTTCTGTGCTTGTGGTTGTGTGTGTCACACGCACGTGTGTGGTGGTGCGCGTGCGTATTGCGTGTATGTGTGCACATGTGTAGTGTGTGGCGGTGTGTGTTGTTTCTGTTTCCTCCAAATTCCTTTTTCTTTATTTTGGTCTCTGAATTTATTATTAAGGATGTCCCTGGGGGCGCCTGGGGGGCTCAGTCGGCTAAGCGTCCGACTTCAGCTCAGGTCATGATCTCATGGTCTGTGGGTTCAAGCCCCACACTGGGCCCTGTGCTGCCAGCTCAGAGCCTGGAGCCTGCTTCGGGTTCAGTGTCTCCCTCTCTCTCTGCCCCTCCCCCACTTGTACTCTGACTGTCACTGTCTCAAAAATGAATAAAGATTAAAAACAAAAAAACAAAAAAAAAGAGATGTCCCTGAAATACCTGATGTCCTACTAGGACATTCACTCTTCAGGTGTTTTACAGTATCGACTAATTTAATCCTCACAGTGGCCTTGAAGGTAGTTTCTATTATGCCCATTTTACAGATAAGGACACGAGGCCCAGGAGAGTTAAATAGAACTACACATGGTCATAGAATTAAACAACAACAGAGCAGGGACCAAAACCCAGCAGTGTTGAGGCTCCTGAGTTGACACTGGTAGCCCCCGCCCTGTACTGTTTCGGTGGCGCTGTTTCACCGATAAAAATGGTGGGCCAGGACGGGGGCAAGGACAGAGCCCTATGGAATGTCATTAGCGGTCTCCCTCTCAGGTGACATCAGTCCATTCATCACTTCTTGCTCGACTCGTTACAAGTCTGCCTTCAGACTGTGTTTCTCTCCCTTGCCCGTGGCAGGGGGGAGGGGTGGCGGGGTGCGGAGTGCTGCAGAGAGCTCGGTCATGTGGCTCCGCAAGTTCAGGGTCTGAGGCAGCGGGAGGGAGCGCCTGGGACATCGGCTCTAGAGTGACGCCGTCCTCAGATAAAACCTGTCTTCTCCTACTCCCGGCTGTGTGATTATGGCAAATTAGTTAAGCTTCTCTGAACCTTGGTTTCTTCTAGAACATGAGAACGATATCTTCCTGGGTATTTGTCAGGACTCAAGGTGAAGTGCACAGAGTACTGTAAGCCTTCAGTCAATGGTAGCCATTGTTATCTGCCATCTAGTAATCCCTTCAAAGAAGGAAATACATTAAGATTACTGATTTATTTACATGAACTCTTGCTAACTCTATAATTGTTTCCTCTCCTTCTTAGAGCTCACAAAGCAGCCATTTGATAACATGTTCTTGAATTTTGCTTTGAATTAACATCCAGATTACCAGCCTGTAGCTTTTGGCAATCTGTTTAGAATTTTTTTTTTTTATTGGAACAATGTTTGCTTGTCTTCACTCTTCCATCAACTGACTGTCCTATTCACTGGATTCCTCACATATCAGCGGGATCTTCTTTGCGGGTTTCCTTTGTATTCTGAGGCGTAACCTGTCTAGACAAGAAGACTCGAGCTCCTTTTCAATAGCTGTATCTATCTCTGAGCCTATCTTGGCGCTCATTTCCTTCAGACCGTTGTTTATTCTCCTCTTCCCAATCTGATATCTGTCTGTCGTGTGGAGAAAACACGCAAAATGGGGATTCAGCAGTTCCACTTTACCTTCTCATTCCTCACGTCCTTATTCCTGCCAGTCACCAGTAAAAGTCCATGTTCCCCAAGTCATTGTCACACAGATGCTTGTCCCCTGACCCTCTGTCTGTCTTCTCTTCTTCTCCCTCCTGCCCTTTAGAGCCTACGACTGGCCGTCCTCTGTCAGTGATTTCCCGGTAGCCTCGTTCTCTTCTCTGAACATTCTCTTCCTCTTATTTCTCACATTGTCTCCTGAGAGTAACTTCCTCTGCAGCCCACCTAAACGGTTTATGTACCGTTGATCTCTCCCACTTACCTGAGGCCTTAGGGGTGGAGTAGGCATCTTCCTTGCTTCCCATTTCTACCCTAACCCATTCTTTTCTTGCTTCATCTAAAGCCTCACCTCCTTTGACATCCTTTTTCTTAGTTATATAATTTTAAAAGTGGGGAAATTCATCAGAAATTTCTCTCACACCTGCCTCTTGCCTCTCTTCCACCCCATGTCTCCATCTCAGTGCCCCATTCCTTTCTGTCTCCCGTTTTCTGCTGCCCTTGTGTTGGTCTCCCTTTCAGGCTGCATTTCCCTGTGTGGTGGCGGAGGAGGCGGCCACCAGCAGCCTGTGCAGCTTATTGAAAAGAGAAGTCTCCTTCTCCAGTCACAAAACTCCCAGACCTGTTTCTCTTTGAGCTGCCTTACATCAGATGCCCACCCAGGGAGAGCAGCAGGGGTCTCCACAGGGAAAGTCTGAGTCTGTTCCCACTGAAAGGAAGTGTGGACGCCAGGCAGAGCAGAGCAGCAGGTGGGCTCTTGCCTGTCCACCCTGTGTGATACACCTTGAATGGGCCTGGTGACATTTACCCCCAACAGTAGTTAAAAACTTTCATAAATCAATCAACTTTTGTAGCTTACAGTGACGTAGGTTACCCTAAGCGAAATACTAAGAATTAACCTGAAATGAAACGATCGCACAGTTCTGTATCCTGAGAACAGAGATGACATGATTTCCGATTATTTCACAGGCAGATAATAGGGCAGCACGTGGTAGTTTATAATCTTGTTTTTAAACTACTTCAAATTTTACATGCATGACTTACAAAATTTTAAGTCTTTTTCAAGGGAAAATATTAACAAAATAAAACTTTATAGCCAGACAGACCAGCTTACAGCAGCAGCTCATTCACGTGATGGAGCACATCTGTACATTAGTTGATACTATTCCTGACAATGAACTGACGGCTCTGGATTGTGGACGGGAGCTGCGTCAGCAGCGGGACATAAGGTATCTTATGTTTTTTTCTTCTGGAATGTATCTGATTGCATCCCACCAACGTAAATCAGAAACACACGGGGCAGAATTTCCAGGCATTCTGGCTGGGACATTGAATAGGATACTTGTCACTATGTTTTATGTTTTAAATTTATTTATTTTTTTCAAACTGCCCCTTTGGAGACTGAGAAAAAGAGAATCTATTTTGCCACAACTTGGGATGGAAACTAACGATGTACTCGTGTGGCCTCCCGTGGTAGACCACTCCCGATGAGCGTGGTGTTCCGTGTTTTCTCTCCAGAAGGAAGCTCCTGGCCGACGCCGGCTCGAATACAAGCGATGCCCGTATTCTTGGTTCGATGTGGAGATGTGGGCCTGGTGCACTTGGTAGCCCTGCGGAGGACATGACCTCTGTTTCCTCCGCTGATGCATTTTCCAAGGGCGACTCCTGTCCTGCAGGGAGTTGTGCTTCTGTCCAGGAGTTGCATTTTCCACACCTGGCCTCCAGTTCCAGTGCTGCCAGGGCGTGGGTACCGGCCACTGCCCCTGGAAAGACAGGATTCTCAGCCACCATGAAGAATCCCTTTGAAAGACCGTTATTCAGTCCCCATTCACAGAAGTCCTTTGTAAGTAGCAACTGGGCTGAAACACCAAGGACAGAAAAAAGAAATGAAAGCTCTTATTTCCCGGGAAATGTTCTCACAAGCACGGCTGTGAAAGATCAGAATAAACACACTGCTTCACTAAATGACTCAGAAAGCGAAATCCAGGCTGCCCATGATACTGATAATTTTGACATAGATGACTTTGATGATGATGATGATGACTGGGAAAATATCATGCATAATTTAGCAGCCAGCAAATCTTCCACAGCTGCCTGTCAGCCTATTAAGGAAGGCCGGCCAGTTAGACCAGTATCAGAAAGAACTTCTTCAGCCAAGACAAACTGTCCTCCACTGGCATCTGCTGCTCAAAATAAAAACTCAGAGTCAATTCAGAATTACACTGGTAAGTTTAAAATAAATTGATGCTTGTGTTTTATACGAAAACATGACTGTCCAAAATTGGAAATGTGTAAGAAAAATGATAGCGAATCATCCTTGCCTGAAAAGTGCATTGTTTCTATGCACATTTCTGCTGATAATATGAATTACAAATCACCGTTTCAAAGCAGGTCACTCCTTTGTCTCTGCAGCAGCTGTAGTTCTATGAAATGCGTAATTATAACCTATTGTAGTGAAGCTCTGAAGTCATTACAAATGTGCTTTGCCTTTGAATTAACATTTTTCAGTCCCTAAAACAATAAAGCTCATGGGGGCCAAGCTTTTAACGATTTGAGGGATGAGTAAAAGCAAAGCTGAACTTCTATATTAAGAATGTAATTGTGTGTATTTTTAGAACTCTGAGTTGATGAGAACTGATCAGTTTATAAAGTAGAGAAACATGTCTTCTGTCTAAAAATATTAAAATGCAGGGCAGTCTAAGAAAGACATGAAGTCACAAATTCCTGAAGACAAATTCTTTCTCTGGGACTAAAATCCTTTTAATTCATTCAACAAATATTTATCGGGTGCCCATTCCGCGCTGTGTTCTGTGCCGGGTTCCGGTAAGAGATGAATAACAAGTCATCCGTGTCCTCCGGAGCTCCCAGGTTAGCAGGAGAAGTTTTGGGAGGAGTGCAGTTAGCCACTGTAAAGGCTGCAGAGAGAAGCCTAAATTAATTTTAAAACCTTACGTCAACCCTATAAAGTTCTCACAAAGCGTGTTCTAACCGACACAAGTTTATATGTGTAAGGTTTGATAGCGTGTGGCCTTCCCTATTTTTGCCATTGATGACTTAATACCACGGAGGTTGTTCTCACAGTTACGCCGTTGACCTTTAAAATAACCATTAATGGATTTATTTTTGTATCATGTTAGAATGTGTCATACTTGATGCTTGCAATTATCTTTGAGACAGTCGAGTGCTGGGATTAGAGAGGCTGCCCCAGCTGGTGTGAGCACCCCTTGTTCTCTGTGCCGAGCAGGGGGGCGGACGTGAGAGACACGGTGGCAGAAGGACCAGGGGAAGCTGAGAGGTTTCAGACCCGGTGACTGGGGATCTGTGACACCATTAGCAGAGCAGGGGAGTCGGGAGGCAGAGCAGGTTGGGAGAAAAGCTGAGGAGGGCTATTTTTAAGACTTGGTGAGCTTCAAGTGTTGTAAGTCATTCAGGTAGAAATGTCTTGCAGACATTTGGAGAGGCACGCAGGGCTGCAACTTAGGGAGGCGTCAGCAGGGCCTTACGGAAGAGATTCTGTGCACACAGGTGAGGTTGGAGATCACAGGACTTGGAAAATTCTAGGAAAGGACGACCAAAGAGCCCAGTCCAAGGGTCTGCAAAGAGTCCCAAATTAAGGGGCAGGTGGAGGAAGTGGAGCAAGGGAGAGAATTTAAATAGAAAACCCACGATGGTCTTGAAGGTCAAGAGAGCTGGAAGAAGGGAATAAACGCAATAGTTAGTGGCAGGTGCTGCCGAAAAACCAAGAAAAAGGCTTGAATTTGACCCTCAGGATGCCTGTGGTGGCTTTGACATTTGGTGGGAATGAAACTCGGATAAATGGTTAAAGAACGATATGCTTCAGGGAAACGTATGCCTTGGCGTTTACGCGGCAAAGGGTAAATGCTAAAACTGACTTGTTAACAATAATGCGCTGATTTTTCTTAACATTGATTATCTTCTCAGACAAGTCGGCGCAAAATTTAGCATCCAGAAATCTGAAGCACGAGCGTTTCCAGAGTCTTAGTTTTCCTCATACAAAAGAAATGATGAAGATTTTTCATAAAAAATTTGGTCTGCATAATTTTAGAACTAATCAGCTAGAGGCGATCAATGCTGCGCTGCTGGGTGAAGACTGTTTTATTCTGATGCCCACTGGTATGTATTTTTAGATGTAAATTGGCAGGAGTCCATTGGCAGATGTTAAATGAAAGCCCTTTAATAGAAATAAAACGAACACCCACATGGTATTTCTGTCATTAAGGGACCTCTGAACCTCCCATGCCATCGTGAGGAAGCATTACCTCCCGTCCTGTGTTGTCGTGATGACATTTAGACCCTTCAAGATGTTCAAGTCCAGGCTGCTTGTGTGGAATTGATCTAGAATTTTTCCTTGGGAATTTCTCTCTCTCTCTGTCCTTTTTTTTTTTTTTTTTGGTCTAAGTTAGTCTGGAACATGAACAAAAAAATTACCGTCAGAGACCTCGACCATCTCTGGCACTGTGCCTGGTACAGCTGGTGTTGAAGGTGGACAGTACCGTCCACTGTGGAGTGATGGCCTGGCCTTAATGCACAACTCTGTCACTTATTTGTGGTGTGACCTTGGGCGAGACGCTTCGCCCTCAGCCCCAGTTTCCTCGAGTGTGTGGCAGGGGTGGTAGTAAACTACCTGCTTTGCATAATGTCCTGGGGATTAAATGAGAAGCATTTAGCATAGTTCTTCCTTGGCCTCAGTGTTGAAGAGATCCAGGACTTTCCGTTGTGTCCAGGTAAGACTATTAAAGGCGCAGTCAGGGTAAGAAGCACAGGAATTGGGAGTTGCAGGACTTAGATGTAGACTTCCTTCTGCCGTTTACTCTCAGCTCGTTTGTGGCCCTTAGCAGTTAGCTACGGCCATCACTATAAAACTTATGTTGACTGAGCTTTGGAGTTTTTTTCAAACTGATTTTAAAATTTAGAGAACACTGATTTAATAATCAGCATTTCTTATCTCATTAACTTGTTGTTCACTCTGTCTTCTGCTTTGACTCGTTTGGTATTTCAGAGCTGAAGCTGGAAAGGACTCTGACAGTGACCCAGTCCTGTGGTTTCAGGGCTTTTCATGGTCCTTGAGGGTTTTGGGGGGCTTCCCGCAGGTCTTCCCACCCCAATTTCAACCTCTTGATTTATATAAAGATTCCAAATAAGGTTTCTCTTAGACAAAAAAGGCAAAAACAAAAACCAAAAAAATCACTGATGTAGTGCATTTTGCAGGGGATGGTGTCGAGGCGTGGTGAGGTTAGATGGTGTGTCTGAGTCAGACCGCCTGTGAAGTGGTGGAGCAGACACTAGAGCTCAGCTTCCCGATCTTTCCTTGACATTTACACATACACACCAGGATGAAATGTACTTACTCCACGTGCAAAAGAGAGCAATGTGAAGCAAACAAACAAAAACAGTCAAAGTCCTAGAAACTGCCTGGCATGAGCTTCCACCATCAGTGGATGGGAGAGGTTGAAAATCAGAGACTAATCATTTTAGTTCTCATGAAATGTGTACTGATCGTCTCACCATTTTGAATTAGAGCTACACGGAGAGGTGGGGGACATCTCAGAGTTTCTCTCTCCTCATCTTCAGCTGGCACACACAAGTTCCACCCTTCTTTGATCTCAAAGGAAGATTGGGAATATTTCCTTATTAATAAAGAGTACAGCAAATAAAAGCTCAGATATTTAGCGTTGAAAGGTTCTTACTAGTGGTTTAAAAAATGAGATTCTAAAAGTGCTTTCTGGATCATCAGAGAAATATTAAACCATGTTCACCATGGTCTTAAGTGTTGTATCTTTTGTCACATTTTGACTCTTTAAAAATTGAATATTATCTAAAGTAATTAGTTTCACGCTAATACTGTAATAGAGTACCCCTTGTACTGCATTTGGATTTCCCAAGTAATTTTTTTTTTAATTTTTTTTTTACATTTACTTATTATTGAGAGACCGAGACAGAGCACAAACTAGGGAGGGGCAGAGAGAGAAGGAGACACAGAATCCAAAGCAGGCTCCAGGCTCTGAGCAAGCTGTCAGCACAGAGCCCGACGCGGGGCCCGAACTCATGACCTGAGCTGAAGTCAGAGGCTCAACCAACTGAGCCACCCAGGCGCCCCTCCCAAGTAGACTTTTAAAGCAATTGTATTGCATTTCAATTTCCTGTCCTGATTCCTGCTTTTTCCTTCATGTATACCTACATAAGATGTCCGGAAAGATAATTTTCACACGTATAAATTGTCTAAATATTTTGGCTCATTCAAATATGGCAAACTGTTGGCACCATGCGGGGAATATCACTTGGTGTCCCGTTAATCACTTTTAAATATTACTCTGTGATTTACTTTGTAGCTTTTGCCTTCATGCTCTCAAGATAAAACCTGAAAGGTTTTTTTGTTGTTGTTGTTTTTGTCCTTTCAGGAGGTGGTAAAAGTTTGTGTTACCAGCTCCCTGCCTGTGTATCTCCTGGAGTCACCATTGTCATTTCTCCCCTGAGATCACTTATAGTTGATCAGGTCCAAAAGCTGACTTCCTTGGATGTAAGTTAAAGCACTACCGATTATGACTAAAAAAATGCTCATGAAGACTAAAAATTTTGTACGTCAGTACTCTGGGTAACACCTCCCTTATTAAGTAGGCCCTGAATTATAAGGATCGATCGCAGCAGTTATGTTAAGTTGTACATATGAGTGAGAGTCTCTGAAAATTCTAAGGAGATAACCTTCTGTAGTTCGGTCTAGAAAAGTGTACTTAGCAAGAACGTTTAACCTGCATTTTGCTGATGTAAATTTCTTGTACTAAATGTGAGGATTTCTTCTTTTATTCCTGTGGGATAAGCATACTGGCTAGTCCCTTAACACCTTAAAATGCATCAAGTGAGCGCCCTGCCCGTGTGACCCTCCTCCTCTTGGCTGAGGTCTAGGAAGCGTATGAATGCCTTCTCCCGAATCCCGCATATTTTCAAGGTTATGAGCCACCACTCTCGACCAGACTGCTGGTTTGATTTTTCCTCCGAAGAATGTGTTTGTGCAGTGCCAGTCACCGTGTGCAGCCATTCGTGGTGCCCCCTCCGGCCCTTCCAGTGTCCTTGTGTGTGAAAACCCTGGAGATGCCTTTACCAACACAAAAAAGAGCTATACATTAGGATGGGAATCTCTGGGGTGCTGAGTTCGTATTTATCTTACTTACAGATATGAAAAGCAAAGGGAGTAAAGAAAATAGAAACGAGAAGGAAG
This sequence comes from Cryptoprocta ferox, assembly GCA_028646485.1. Lineage (NCBI taxonomy): Eukaryota > Metazoa > Chordata > Mammalia > Carnivora > Eupleridae > Cryptoprocta > Cryptoprocta ferox. The sequence continues at coordinate 132,656,651 of CM053560.1, read as the reverse complement.
TAAATGATGGGAATATTTTGAACTATGGCTAAGAAAAGTTTTCTTTTGAAATATGTGCCAATTATTTAATTATATTGAGACCATCTCTCCTTTGACAGGTGTGTTATGTGACTTGTAAAATATTTATAAAACGTAAGGACAAATATATGCTTAAGCCAGATTAATGTACAAACTGTAAATTGTTGACTACTTTTATACTTAGATTCCAGCTACTTACCTGACGGGTGATAAGACTGACTCGGAAGCTACAAGTATTTACCTGCAATTATCCAAAAAAGACCCCATTATAAAACTTCTGTATGTCACTCCAGAGAAGGTTTGTATTGATATCATTATTTTAAAGTAGGATAGTAGTGCTGTCTTAGGAAAACAGCCTGGTTCTCCCGGCTGAGTCGGAAGCACCCAGTCTTCCCCTCCTGTGTCTTCCTCCTTTACCATCACACAGAGTGTGTCACTCCTGGTGACCAAGTGTATGGAGGGTTTTCCTCACACTGAGCTCTCTGTGACCCCGGCAGGGTGTCCTGCAGGTTACCTGCGTTCTGACACGGTCAGAGGTTCCCGTGACCCCCTCCTCAGGTTCGATTAATGTGCTAGAGTGGCCCACAGAACTCAGGGAAACTCATTTACCAGTTTGTTAAAGGGCACGGTCAAGGCTGCAGGTGAACAGTTGGATGAAAGGCCCACGGGGCGGAGACTGGGCGGGTCCTCAGCCCAGGAGCGTCTGTCCGCATGGGGTTGGGATACTGACCCTCCCAGCGTGGATGTGTTCACCAACCAGGAGGCTGGCCGACCCCGCACTGTTGGGATTTTACGGCAGCCTCGCCACGTAGGCATGACCAGTTATCAACTCCGCCCCTCTCCCCTCTCTAGAGGATGGGGTGCTACGGAAAATTCCAGGCTTCTGATCATGGCCTGGTCTTTCTGATGACCAGCTCCCACGCAGAAGCCATCTAGGAGCCCACCCAGGGTTGCCTCAATAGAACAAAAAATGCTCCTAGTGCTCTTGTCACTTAAGAATTTAGAAGGGAGTGGCTCAGTCAGTTGAAGGTCTGACTCCTGATTTTGGCTCAGGTCATGATCTCACTGTTCAGTTTGTGGGATCGAGCCCCGCGTTGGGCTCTGCCCTGACATCTCGGAGCCTGCTTGGGATTCTCTTTCTATCTCTGTCCCTTCCCCGCTTTCTCGCTCTCTCAAAATAAGTAAAGGAACTTAAAAAAAAAAAGAGAGAGAGAGAGACGCTTAACCAGCTGAGCCACCGAGGAACTTAAGACAAAAAGACAAGTTGGACACTTTTCAAGACATGGATGCCAGATGTGATCATTGCTATTGAGATGTCACTGCTTCTAGGCCCTGTCACATGTCCATATGTGCATGTGTGCGTGTGTCCCCAGACAACACGCATTCCCACAATATACATCTGTAACCCTATTTCCAGTGTAAACATGTGGTGAACCTCAGTGCTTGCTAAATGTGGTGAATATGCTAGAAGGTCTCATGTGCAAGTTTCCGTCACTCCTGCTAATTCTCCTGGTACATTGAAGTAAGAGCTCATTTTGTGTGGAGGTTGTTGTAATGCAGCGTCAGTTGTAGTGTAGCTTGAAGACAAGAAAGTCTTTAAGGTGATGTGGTGTGTAATGTGTTTACATCCCTAACGCATATGCTTCTGGTCTAGGTGTGTGCAAGTAATAGACTGATTTCCACTCTGGAGAACCTGTACGAGAGGAAGCTCTTGGCGCGTTTTGTTATTGATGAAGCACATTGTGTCAGTCAGGTAAACACTGGCTTTTATGTCTTGAAATATCAGTAAATATATACTGCCAATGGTCTGTGCGTTTGCAGAATAGAGAAAGGAACAGTGATGATTCTGTCTCGCTGAAGAATAAGGTGGTTCTTAATACAGTGAGCAGCGTTTGCTGTTTATGTAGGGAAGATCCAAATAGTCTGAAAAACAGTATTTTTTTTCCAACTAGTGGGGACATGATTTTCGCCAAGATTATAAAAGAATGAATATGCTTCGCCAGAAGTTTCCGTCCGTTCCAGTGATGGCCCTTACTGCCACAGCTAATCCCCGGGTACAGAAGGACATCCTGACTCAGCTGAAGATTCTCCAGCCTCAGGTGTAAGTTGCTGGAAGTCATGAATTTAAAAACCCTGGGGCAGTGGTTCCGGATCGCTGCATGTTAGAATCACATAGCGAGCTTTAAAAATCCTGAAGCACAGATTGCGCTCGATGTCAATTAGATCAGAATTTGGGGGGCTGGGAGCCATTATGTTTTTAAAAATCCCCAAGTGATTTCAGCACACAGCACAGTTTGGAACCAAGGCCCTCAGGCTTTTCATTACTTACTGAAATTAAAACTGTCCAGTACCTGTTTTGGGAATAGGGACAAAGTATGTGCTGTACCTGTTAATAATTTATGGTCCTGGCAGCGAATTATCTTTGATTTATTTGATTTTGGCTCCCAAGCATCCTGGAGTATATATCAGGCAATAATCAGATGGCCCTGCTTTGTCATTTTCCTGAAGTCCCAGGATGTTGAAAACAGTCCAGAAACTATGTATATAACAGCATTTATACTTCTGTTTTCATCTCAACAGCAAAGTGCTTCTTTTTGCCACCAAATCCGTAATCACTCCTAATAGAAACTGCTGTCAGCGTTCTCCCCCCGTAGACAGGTTGTACCGGGTTGTTTTGTCCCTCTACGTGAGCGTGTAGAGACAGGCGCACTCTCTGATCGGCTCACTCACTCAGCAACTATTTACTTAACAGCTGTTGTGTGCCAAGGTTAAAATAGTGTTCCCTTCTAACTTGCTAGTGGGTGCTTTGTGTCTGAGGAATGCATGAAGGAATGACTAGTATATTGGGGTGAATACTTGAAGCACATCTTTTGTTCCGTTGGAAATAAAGACAATAAGCTGGCTTTGTCGGCCCCGTCGTCGGTCACAGCAGCGCCTCCCGGCGGGTCGTGAGGAGAACCGAAGGTGCCATGTGGGACTGTGAGGGGTCAGGAGAGGAGGAGAGCTGTGAGGACCTTTGCAGATTAAACTGGCGTTCTTGAGCACACAGATTGTAGAGGCCTCCAGACTGTGTGTGTGAAGTCACAACTTTGGAATGGAAGATTTCAATTTAATCTCACTGCCGGGAAGGATGTTTGTGGAGAATTTGAGGTGGGGGGGTTGCTTCCATCATCGATATACATTACAACGGGCGTTATATTTAAGGTGTCATGTTATACTTTAGGTTCTAGTGAATAACTTGCATGCTAGGAGTTTGCTTCTATAAGTACCACATTTCTCTGTGAAAGCCTTTCTTTTTTTTTAATAGACAATGTTTTTAGCTTTTTTCCGTCAATTTATACCAGACGCAGCCTACTGTTCTTTTAGGCTAGTAATATTAACTCCTAAATGCATGCAGTTAAAAGAAATTGTATAAATTCAATTCACCTTTTAAGTAACTTTTTGTAAGTATAGAATTTGTCATTTTTGTTTGAATAAACATTGCACATATGTATTTAGAGACAGATACCTTTAATATCTTTTCCTAGTTTTATGGGGAGATCAGCCTAGAAAAGCAATAGATTGTACATTTCCTGAGTCTAGCATGTGGTGCCCTGTGCATAATTGGCACTCAGTAAGAATGAATAAATGGAACATATGGAGGAATTTTGGTAAATGTGGGTAAAATATGAAAATTTGGGCAAGTCTGTTGATTCCTTAATATATTTGGTACTTCTATATTTGGGAGGGTTTAAATCTCTTAGTGGAAGTAAAAGATTTTTAACAAACACTTTCTGGTACATTTTTTCCTGATCTTTTTTGCCAGTAGGCCCCTTGTTTGGATTAAATTTACCCAACTGCTGCTGCATCATGGCCCTGCTGAAGGCAGGTGTCCCCAGGGGTGGGGTCGTGGCCCCACACTCCTCTCCTGCTGCTCGTCTGTGGTAATCTTCCTCTTTGGGAAGTACAAGGGTGGATAATAAAATGGACTTTATTCCTTTTCCTTAGGACCTTAATGTATAAACTGAGAAAGAGAAGAGAGACAGACATATATGGACAGTTGACACAATAATATTAGAATTCAACAATAATCACAGCCAACAGTTACATATTTAGCCTATACCATGTGCCAGTTACCATTCTTGACATTTTATGTGTATTGACTCATTTACCCACACAAAAGGTTATGAGGTGAGTAACTCCTGTTTTCCTCACTCTGTGGATGAGGAAACCGAGGCACATAGAAATTAAATCATTTAAACAAGGTCATATGCCTCACAACTGTTGGAGTGAAGACTTCAACCCAAACAATCTGGTTTTAGAACCCTTGAAATACTTTTTAATAAATTGCAGAATGAGGTAAGTGGTAATTAGAGATGTAAATTATGACTGCAGGAACTCAGGAAGGCCAGATTGACTCCAACCCAGAATAACAACAACTTTTTGATGAGCCAGGGTCAGATAGGGTTTCATATAAGGGAAGCAGGCTCTGTAGGGTGAGTGGTCTTTTTTGTAAGCAGCTGTAGTGAGATGTAGTTTACATACCTTGCAATTCACCTATTTAAAGCAAGCAGTTCTATGATTTTTTTTTTTTTTTAGTTTATGCACAGGGTTGTGCATCACGACCGCTATCTAATTTTAGAACATTTTTGTCTCCCTTAAAAGAAACTCCATACCCATTAGCAGTCAGTTCCCACTGTCCCCCATCTCCCCAGCCCTAGACAACCATGAATCTACTTTGTGTCTTTATAGGTTTTTGCCTCTGCTGGACATTTCATACAAATAGAATTTTACAAAACATGGCCTCTTGTGACTGGCCTCTTTCACTTAAGCATAATGTTTTCAAGGTTCATCCATGTTGCAGCATATATCGGTGCTTCGTTCTTTTCTATTGACAAAAAATGTTCCAGCGTGTGGGTTCTCTACATCTTATATATTCATTTATCATGTGGTGGATTTTTGGGCTGTTTCCACGTCTTGGCTCTTGTGAACACTGCTATGAGCGTTCAAGTGTGAGCTGTCACGTGGACATGCGCTTCCACTTCTCTTGGATGTATATCAAGCAGTTGAATCGTTGGGTCATGTGGTAACTCTTTGTTCTACTTTTTGAAGAACCGCGAGATTGTTTTCCAAAGTGGCCGCACCATGTCACATGAACTTCAGCAGTGTGCAGGGGGGTTGCAGTTCCCGCCATCCTCCCCAGCCCCATCCATGTCACCGTGTGTCTTTTCAATTCTACCCATCCTACTGGGTGTGGAGTGGTGACATTTTAACAGGTGGAGAGTGAGAATTCAGCGCTGAAGTTCCTGGCATCAAAGTCCAGGTCGGATCCAAGGAGCAGGGAATAATCTGTAGGATAAGTGGAGCAACCTAGAGAAGGGCCGACCCTGGGAAGAAGGCTTGATGCCATATGGTGGCGGGGGGAGGGGAATCCAATCCTTACGTTTTGTGATGGTGAAGCGTGTGGACTTTATTCTGTGTGCATCTTGACCTTGGAAGTGGGTAACCTGAACCTTATGGTAGAATGATGACCCTGGCAGTGGAACAGAAGATAGAGCAGTGGAGAGTCCCCTGGGCGGCTCAGTCAGTTAAGCGGCCGACTTTGGCTCAGGTCATGGTCTCACGGTTCATGGGTTCGAGCCCCGCGTCGGGCTCTGTGCTGACAGCTCAGAGCCTGGAGCCTGCTTTGGATTCTGTGTCTCCCTCTTTCTCTGACTCTCCCCTGCTCACACTCTGTGTCTCTCCCTCTCTCAAAAATAAATAAACATTAAAAATTTAAAAAAAAAAAAAAAAAAAGAAGATGGAGCAGAGGAACAAGGGATCAGAGGCAGGACGGCCCCTAGGAACCGCGCCGTAGCGTTCTAGGAGAGAGGGGACTGTGGTGGGAACAGCCGAAGAGGACGGAGAGGACAGGGTCAGGGGAAAGCCCGGTTGAATCTGTCAGAAGGGCAACCAGTGGCATAAGAAAGGTGAACGCAGTGGAAGTTTATACTAGTTTCTGGTACCACTGACCGTGGACCTGCGGGAGGGGCGGGGGGTGCAGGGATGGGATGGGTATTGAATGTGATTTTTAGATCCCCGGTGTGGGGGATGTTTAAGGCCTGAATGGAGATGGCCACGGCCTCAGTCTTCATACTTTCTCTGGTCATAATGTACTTCCTAAAAGAATTTGGAAAACTGTACCCCTTGTATAATTCTAACCTGACACCAGAAATGTTTCAACAGGAGTTTTAAGTAAAGAGAATGTAGTCTGTTATAAATAACATTTTTAAATAAAATTGATACCTAGCCCTTTTAAAGGTATCCAGGAGGATATAAATATAATAGCAATTTTGTACCCACTTTCACTCGCAAAGCACATTAAAATTTTTTACACATCTTTAAAAATATCTTTAACAGATATTTTACATCTTTCCTCTTCCTCTTTGAATTCATATTTCTCTTCAGTTTTCCCCACAGATCTTTATCCTAAGGTGATATATTTTTCTGCATGAAGTCTTGTTGCCTACTCTATCATTCCCATGAGAAAAATATGTATGTAAATATATGTATATAAACTAAAAGTTGTTTTTAAATTCCCCATACTAAAATTATCTTCCAGATTGAATTATTATAATCATTAGTTATATGTAACTGATCAGAATAGACCTTTTTTCAGGTAGCTCATATGTCTGTGGGTGAATCGAGTCCATCCATATTTCTTGTTTTCATAGATGTAAGCAGTGAGAACTGTTGCTCACATAAACTTGTAGATGGGAATGGAAAGCAGTTTATTTTAGCAGCCACACTCAATTATTTGAATTTTTTCTGACGTATATGCCAAAATTACATAATGATCTGTCATCAGAAATTATTTTTTATGATCTGGCAGCTGACAACCCAGCTAGGTCCTTTAAAATTTTGCGAGAAGCAAAGACTTATAAACTCTCTGACTGGCAAAATAAGTCGAATCATTAGTTACTCACTTTGCTTTTTCTGGGAAACATACTATAAAAAGTTTTACCAAGACTTATTTAATGACCATTAAATATTCTCGTTCCTCTCTCACTTAAATGAATCTTGTATCCAATATATTCAGAAGAATTGGGGACATCAAAATGCTATTAGTTTCAGTAGACCTTTTCTAATACATTTTGACATATGTTTTTATTGTATGATACGCTTTTAAATAATAGCCTTGTTGAAACTTTGTGGCTGCCAGTTAGCTCTTTCAGATACTGGGACATGACTATATAACCTAATTGCCAAACCAATCACCTACATTAAAGTTATTTTCATTTATTTAAAAGGAAGATTCCGTCTTTGTTTCTCAGTTCACATGAACTATTTAATGCCCATTCCCATGACAACTATCTCAGCTTCGAAAGCAGCTAGAGCTTGAGCACAAATTGATTCTGTTTCCCGACACATCACTTAAAATGACAGGAGTTTGACACCCTGGACCTAATCATAGTTACCATGTTAATGTCAGTTGATATCAGTACTCCCTTGGTGAAGATACAGTGGAATCTCAAGCATTTTTTTAAAAAATAAAATCTTTATTGAGACACAATCGGGGTGCCTGCCTGGCTCAGTCGGTAGAGTATGCGACCCTCTATCCTCCGGGTCGTGAGTTTGAGCCCCACGTTGGGCGTAGAGCCTACTTAAAGAATAAAAATAGGTAATTGACACATCATAAAATTCACCCGTTTAAAGATTAGAATTTAGTGGGGGTTTTTTGTATTTTCACAGAGTTATGCAACCATCCCCCAAATCTAAGTGTAGAATAATCACCCCAAAAAGAAAGCTAGCACTCATTAGCAGTCACTCCCATTCTTCCCGTCTCCCATGTCCATCGTTTCCCCCACGCGGCGTTTTCAAGGCTCATCCGTGCTGCCGCATGTATCAGTACTTTGTTCATTTTTATGGCTGAGTGATCTCCCGTTGTATGGGCATTCCGCATTTACTTATGTATTCTTTAGTTGATGGGAGCGTCTCTGACTGAATATTTGGTAATTCCAGACATGCCATTTTCCAACAGGCCAGTAAGACAAGCTCCAGGAGACCGTTAACATTTTCATCCGAGCACATTGCGCACCTGCCGCGTTTAGTCAGTGACCCGGGTGCTGGACTTGGGCAGTCCTTTTGCAGTAGATACTTGTTTGGGTTTTGAGTTTGAGATCTGCAACTTTATTTCCTATTCTCATGTCATTTTATTATTTTTAGTAATTTGACTAAGTTAGTTAAACATTTCTAGGTTTTTTTAATTACATGACAGATTTTAAAACTTTTTCAGATTATGTGCCAGTTTTTGATCACTGCTTTATTGAGAGGTAGTCCATGTATCATACAGCTCTCTCCTATGTAAAGAGTGCGACTGAGCGGTTTTTAGTATAGTCAGAGCTGTGCAGCCATCAGCACAATCAATTTTAGACGGTTTTCATCACCCTGCACAAAAACCCACGTCCGTTAGTACTCACCCATCTCCCCCTTACGCACCCCCCCCACCCCAGGCCGTGGGAACCACTAGTCCAACTTCTGTTTATAGATTTGCCTATTTGGGGATATCTCCTATAAATGGAATCATCTGATCTGTGGTCTTTTGTGACCGGCTTCTTTTACTTAGCATGATGTTTTCAGAGCTTACTGCTGAGTAGTATTGTTTATTGTCTGGGTGTGGCACGTTTTCTTCATCTGTTGGTGGATATTGGGGCTGTTTCCATTTGGGGCTGTTACGAATAGTGCTGTTCACATACAGGTTTTTGTGTGGATCTGCTTTCATTTCTCTTGGGTCTGTACCTAGGGGTGGGATCGCTCAGGTGTACGGTATCTGTTTTTAACCTTTTGAAGAACCGCCAGACTGTTTTCCAAACATCCCCACCAGCAGCGTAAGTGGGTTCTGATTCCACCTGTACTTGCCCTTGTCTCTTTTTTGACCCAGAGCTCTCTCTCTTTTTTTTTTTTTTTTTTTTTTTTTTTAATACACGAAGCACTGTTCTGTGGTTACAGGTTAAAGTGTAGGGAACACGGCCCTTCCCGCGGATGGTCACGTCAGCAGTCATGCCGGTGGGGAGGCCCCTGCACCAGTCCCACCCTACGCCCAAAGTCACTCAGATAATTTTTAAGATTATCTACATCATTTGTGCTCCCGGGCCTTTCTCATTATGCCATCGTTTTATCAGGACTGCGGTTTCCTTTGCTGTGGCGGTGATTGTAAATAATTGACTGGGAACGATCAAAATAGTCCATGGATGCATCAGTCTTTTACCTCCTCCCCGCCCCGCACGCGCACCCCCCCCCCCATCCACTACCTGTTCTTCAGCCATTTCAAGCACCAGAAGGGTGAATAGCCTAAGAGGCGGGTTCAAAGTGCTGGTTAGCGGTAGTCTTACAAGGCCCTCCGAGTGCTGCATCCTGTGACAGTGCCAAGGGTGCTACACGTTACTCCTGACAGAAATTTGGAACACCCTCACCGGACATGAAGCCCTGCGAGGGTTTCTGGTACTTTGATTAAAGAGAGTTTCACCTGCACCCATACTGCATTCGGTTTGTTCCATGTGCTTTCCTGGAGGTTTTTGCCGCCAGACAATGTGTGGCCGTGAAGTTCAGAATGGGTGAAAAGCAGGGTTGGTGGGTTGGTTTTTAGAAAACGAGGGGACGACTGTAAAGGGGGCAGACAGGCCCTGAGCGTGTTCTCAGATCAGTCTCTCCGGAGACAGTCCACGTGCAAATGGAGGACCTGCAGATTGACTCCTTTGCAGTTGACTTTGCTGATAACACTTTTGGAAGATCTTTGTGAAGCCCTGGGGTAGGTAGCATAGCCCTGTTTCAGACCGCTGGTTTAGAAGTCTGAGAAGAAGCCTAAGTCGGGGCAGGTGGGGATGACACTCAGTGCAGCTCAAAGCGGTGAGCGAGGTCCCTGAAGAAGGTGATATGGGGAGAAGGGAAGAGGCCCCCACTTAAGGAGTAAGCATAGGAAGAAGAGAAAGAGAGAAACTCGAGGGGTCAGTGGGGGGCAAGTCCGTGGATCTGAAATTGTCAGCGCCAGTGGAGGTGTTCGGGGACGATGCCGACGACACGGAGTGACAGAGGGGCCCGAGAGTGAGGTCTGAACAAAGACCGACGCGCGCCCCGCAGGCAGCCTCCCTGCTCCCGCCTGCAGAGCGGACCGTCAGCGACACAGCCGGCCCCACATGGAAGTAATTCGTTTGTCCTAAAACCAAATGAGCCTGATCCTACCAGTGGCACCAAAACCTGGGTCCAGCCGGACTGGATTTAGGTACAAAGACAGAAAGCCAGTTTGTATTCTCTGTCTTGCCTCCCTCCGGTCCCCGCCCCTACACTTAGGCAGCTCCTTCCCACGCACTGTTACGGGTATGGTCTCCTTCCTTTCTTCCATCGACGTGGGCACGGACCTGTCTTTTCGCTCTGACCTTAGCCGTTCTGCAGGATTACCTCTCCTTCCCGTGGAGATGTTGGAGCCGGGGTTAGTAGGGGAGAGTCCCTGCAGGGCCTGGGACCCCGGAACAATCCCCTCACCTTTCTTTAGTTTTAAAGGCTTAGATAAAACAATCTCAGTAGAATGGTAATGGCAAAAGCCAGAATGGAGGTGACGAGAACTGAAATTGGATGTGTGGTCAGTTGGCTGGGGGCGTAAGTGTCTTCCGAGAAATTCGCCACCGGCAGGCGACGAAGAGGTGTGGCGGCACCGGCTGTGGAGCACAGGGGCAAGAAAAGCTTCTGCCGTTTGGGGGCTTGGGGGCCCTAGAACGTATTCGGAGACAAAAGGGAAGAATTGGCAGAAGGGCCCAAAATACCAGAGCAGAGAGAATGGAGAAAAGCTCCCTGAGGAAGCAGGAGGGAGGAGGCGGGCGGGCCAGCAGAGAAAGGAGGCACATGTGTCTCCAAATCAGCCGCGTGCCCTTTGGGGCGCAGAGCCAAGGGCGGTGATCCGTGACCCAGAGGGCTTTGGCTCTCGCTGCTGCCCTGCAGTCACGTCTTCATGTCCGCAATCAAACTGTGGGAACGTCGAGGCCTGAAACGTATGTTTTCTCCATGGTTTTCATATGTTATCCACCTCTGCTTGTACTGGACCTCACCTTGGGGACCGGGCTCCTGACTCACCTGTCTCCCCTACACGTCATCTTGCACAGCCTTCCTGATTCCTTGTCATCTCGTCCCGGAGACATTCGCTCCGAATCACTCTTCCCTCTTAACCCGACGCCCCTCCAGTGTCATGTAACATAAGCTGCTGGGGACCGTCATCTGCTTCAGGTGGCTCGATCATTAGGTTTGCAGTGTGGAAAATCAGTATTTGATGTGTAAAAGTGGCTAAAACTATATTTTCTCATGATAACAAAATTTTATGCTTGGGGCTTCTAGGTTTAGCATGAGCTTTAACAGACATAATCTGAAATACTACGTGTTACCGAAAAAACCCAAGAAGGTGGCATTTGATTGCTTAGAGTGGATCAGAAAGCATCACCCACGTGAGTACAGACTGCCACGTGACGAAGTAATAAATAAATGTCTCTTTAGTACCACAATAGAGAGTATATGTGTGTGCATAATAAACATTGCTTTTCCCATTATGATAGCACTAACTAGCTATTTATAGAAGAGCATATTGCACCGGTCTTACTCCTGGAAATTGTAAAATTCCATTTGGTTTGATAACAGTAAACCCTGAGAAGAAGTGTGAGATGACTCCCTCCTACACACTTGTGCTATAGTTCATCATTTCGACATCTTTCCTCTGGCCTCTGTCGGTACAGACAGACTCCAGCGCTCTCTGTTTTAGGGGCTTCTCCCGAGGGTCTGCCTCAGAGTTCTGTTACCTGAGATGAGATTGAAAACGTCATGGTAGTTTCCACATAACCCCCACCCCCACCATTCCCAGAGAGGGCCATTCTCGTTAACCGCCTCTATTTCATGTCTTTAAAAGTATACGTTGTTGTACGTATTTGTTTGATACTTTGTTTGAACAAATCAGACAGTGCAGAGAGACGGACCAAGTCCTTAATTTCCCTTCCAGACCCCCTTGTCCCAGGCAGCGAATATAGACAGTCAGCACGTGTGTCTGCACCTTGGGCTCTGCCCCGGAGAGAGGGCTTTTTCTTTAATACCTCTCATTTTGTGATTTTCGAAACGATACATAGAATACATGCTACTTGACAAAACCCAGAAAGCAACAAAAAGAAAGAAGCAAAAGACAAACGTCACCTCAAGACAAGTCGCTGGGACCATCCGGGGTTTGCTTCCCTCCAGCACTTGTTCGTGTGTTTGTCTTTCCAGTAGCGTACTGTGTGTACGCTTTTTCTGCCCTTACCCTGTTCTGTATCTTGCACGTTCTCGTGGTTCCTTAGAAAACTTAGAAACCTCTTAATAATTGTGGTATATTTTTTTCAGGAAGTCCTTTCTTAAGTAATCCCCTAATGGTGGCCATTAAAATGTTTCTAATTTTCAAAAGTAGAAACAAAACTTGGAAGAAGCCATGGTACCCCTTTATGTCCTAGATTAGTATCTTAGAAGGAACAGAATCAAAAGTTAGAAGCATTTCTAAGGCAGACACATATTGCCTTATGCTTTCCACAACGTTCGTGGAAGGCCGCCTTCCCCATTCACGGCCAGTGCGAGATAGAGCCCCGGCCTCCTCCAGCTCCGCCTACGGAGTCCTCCAGGGGCCGTACAGAAGGTCCCACCTTGTCTTCTCCAGTGCGCGTGACTTCCTCACTTGAATCACTCCACGTCTGTGATCACCCTCTACTCTTAAGAGTACTGGGGAGGTCTGCTCGTGGTTCACGTGTTTCTATAAACACAGCAAAAATTCTGTTGTTGTTTATGTTAAAAGCTCTCCTGTCTCAGTACTGTTTTCGTTTCTCGGCAGATGACTCGGGGATAATCTACTGCCTCTCCAGGCGAGAATGCGACACGATGGCTGACACTTTACAGAAGGATGGTCTTGCTGCTCTTGCTTATCACGCCGGCCTCAGTGATTCCGCCAGGGATGTAGTGCAGCACAAGTGGATTAATCAGGATGGCTGCCAGGTAACATTTTCTAAACTACACAAATCAGGGAAATAAGCTTTTATGGGACATGAGCAAACTTGCACATGAAGGATGAAAATTGCTTTTAGTCTAAAGGCTGTAAACATGGGGTCCCCGGGTGGCTCACTCGAATAAGCCTCCAGCTCTTGATCTCAGCTCGGGTTGTGATCTCACGGTTCATGAGTTCGAGCCCCATGTCTGTCAACACAAAGCCTGTTTGAGATTCTCTGCCTTCCTTTTTCTCTGCCCCTCCCCCTGCTCGTGCTCTCTCTCTCTCTCAAAATAAACTTAAAAAAATAAATAAGACCGTAAACATCAAAATAAGTCTGAAATTTAAAAACCAGATCTTTCTGAGACTTCCAAAGTTGCTTTTCCTTAAACAAAAAAAAAATTTTTTTTTTTGTTAATTCAGCTGTAATTCGCCTTTTCAGAGTTTACAAGTCAGTGGTTTTTAGTATATTCCCAAGGTTGTGCAACCATCACCACCATCTAATTCCAGAATATTTCATCATCCCCAAAATATACTCTATACCCGTTAGCGGCCACTCCCCACTCCACGCCCCCACCCCAGCCCCTGGCAACCACTACCCTAACCACTGCTAGTCTGTCTCTGTAGGTTTTCCTATTCTGGACATTGCCTATGAGTGAAATCATACAGTATGTGTTCTTTTGTGACTGATTTCTCTTCCTCTTACTTAGCATAATGTTTTCAAGATTTATCCACGTTGCAGCATATGTCAATACTTCATTTCTTTTGTGGCCGGGTAGCTCCCACTGTATGGATATATCCTAGTTTGTTATCCATTCATCAGTTAGTAGACATTTGGTTGCACCCACTTTTTGGCTGTTGGCACATAATGCTTCTGTGAATATGTGTGGACACGTTTCTGTGTGAACACATTTTCAGTTCTCTTTGATGGGTACGTAAGAATGGAATTGCTTAGTCATACGGTAACTCTGCATTTAACTTTCTGAAGAACTACCAAACTGTTTTCCAAAGCAGCTACATAATTTTATATTTCCACCAGCAGTGTGTGAGGTTCCAGTGTCCCTGCCTTCTTCTTCTTCTTCTTACCTATTATTGTCTTTTTTACTATATCCATCCTAGGGGATGTGCAGTGGCATCTCATTGTGATTTTAATTTGCATTTCACTAATAACTAATGGTGTCGAGATTTCTGAGATGCCAAATCTGTCACCCAAGTGGATCAAGAGGGAGGAAACTAGGAACACTCTAGGCTTCTCACACAGCAACAGGTACCAGCCGTGGATAGATCTTTCTCAGTAACAAAGATGACTTTGAGGAACTCAACGAATAACTTTTTTTTTTAGCCTATGAAGTTTTCAGTTCACAAAAAGGGAAATTACCCTGAAGATTTAGAGGAAAAAATATCTCTCAAAATTATTTTCTAACGGAAAACAGAAGAAATGATAGAGTACATTAGCCTAGTGTCCTTGGAAAGATGTCAGAAGACTTGACGTATATGAACTAGAAGCACTCTCCCATAGGAAGATTACAGGCTGAGATGAAGACACAAATAAAAATGAAATTTATCCAGATAAGAAAATGTAAGAAAGGCAAAACAAATAGAATTATGTATCAAGACACAAATGGTTCATCTCAGTGCAAATGTTTGCATCAGTGAGATAGTGAATAACTTGAAAATGGAAAGGAAAGAAAGCATTAAAATTAAGGGAAAATGGTAAAATGATACTTGTTGGTGTCAGGGCATCAGGGGGTCAGCCTCAGAATAATCCGTGTATCCAAGGAGGAGATAAGGATAGTTCGGGTGGATATAATGGGCAGATGTGTTCTAAATGAATACATAAGAAATATTTAACAAATTTAAAAGCTTTATTTCTGTGTCACTGGGGGGAACCTTACACGCAGACATAGTTCACCGCATTGTTTGATTTACAAAGAGCTAAAAGAAATTACATTCACCGAGATAAAGAAATAAGATACTCTACAAAAACCAGACAGACCTGAGACTGTTTCACTACATAACAAAAGCAGGAACGCACCATCTTCAGAATCAGAGGAGGGAAGCCTGGGACTGAAGAATGTCACAGCCAGCTCCTTGTCACGTGTGTGAATACAACGGAAGGGCACTTTGAGATGTGTAAAGTGGATCACCGCCTTATCTTCGGTCAAGTAATCACAGATACCAGTCTTCCCTAACTTGTATATTGAAGCAAAATTCCAGTGGTTTTTTTTTTTTTCTTATTCCTTTGATAAACTTTTTCTAAAGTTTGCCTGGAAGAATATCCAAGTTTAAATAACTGAAAGAATTTGGCAAGAAAAGAAAAACACGAACACTGGCTTTGCAGTACATTACAGACAGCTCAGTGACATAGAAATCCAGAATTGGCCTGGAAAACGTATAAAAACAGTGCGTGGCAAGGAAGGCGTTGAAAAATAACACAAGAAGGATGATCCAACCAGTGGTACCACTGAACCTGCTGGGGGGGATCGTTGTGGATCCTCCTACCAAAATTAATCACAGGTAAGTGAAGGTGTTGGCATTTTTAAATGTAGGAGCCCTCGCTAGAAGAGAGCCTGAGCCTCAAAAGAGCTCAAAAGGAAGGAATTGCTAGAAATGATTAAAAACCTAAATACCTAAACACTTCTGTGTTGGTAAACAAAATTAAAGGCAATAGCAAACTGGGGAAATAATGTCTTCAGCAAATAAAACATCGCAAAGAGCGTGTAAAATGTTGACAAAACCATGAATCTCAAATAGTAAATTGCCCCAGGCTATCAAGAGACATCGAAAAGGAGCTGAGGGCGCCTGGGTGGCCCAGTCAGGTAAGCATCCCACTCTTGATTTCGGCTCCGGTCGTGATCTCATGGTTTCTGGGCTCGAGCCCCGCATCAGGCTCTGTACTGACAGCGCAAAGCCTGCCTGGGATTCTCTCTCTCTCTCTCTCTCTCTCTCTCTCTCTCTCTCTCCCTCCCTCCCTCACGCACGCTCTCGCTCTGTCTCTCTCAAAAATAAACTTAAAAATATTTTAACAAAAAATGAAAAGAAAAGAAGGAGCCAGCAAAGGCTAAGCACAAAATGTTTTTCAAAGTGCAACTTTGCTGATTCTTAAATCCAGATTTTAAAACAGTGAGGGACCATTTTCACCTCTTGTATTAGCAAACTTCTAGGAACTGCTGGGGTCGGTGATGTAAGAGGCGATTTCCTGCAGTGCTCCTGAGAGCCTTTCTGGAAAAGAATATGCAGACGGTACAGGAGCCTCGAGTGGGAAATGCGGCCATGGGACTTGCATGGGTGTTTATGGCTTTTCACAGTGATTCAACAATTCTGTACATTACTAAACGCTCACCTTACTTACCACTTACCATCATACAAGCTTACTGCAATGTTGTTAACTGTATATGATTGCGTTATTTTTAATAATCAATAGCCTAAATGTCCTAATAGAGTGGTACATTATAGAGCATTCCTGACATTGAAAACGGTTTGTGAAGAATTTCATAATGGTAGGAAAATGTTCAAATGTCAATGATGGAAAAACGTAGGGACGAATAGAACTAAAAGTGTGAAATCTCAACCATAAAAAAGAAAATTGAGGGGCAGCTGGGTGCTCAGTCGGTTAATCATCCGACTTCAGCTCAGGTCATGATCTCACTGTTCATGGTTTCTAGCCCCACGTTGGGCTCTGTGCTGACAGCTCAGAGCCTGGAGCCTGCCTCGGATTCTGTGTCTCCCTCCCTCCCTCCCTCTCTCTCTCTCTCTCTCTCTCTCTCTATCAAAAGTAAATAAACTTTTTTCTAATTAAAAAAAAAGAAAAATTGAATAGAAAAATAGATGAGAAAAAGAGAAAAAAGCCAAATCTTTTCAAGTTCTTTAAATCTCTATGTACAGTATAAATATTCCACAATACACATGCATACAGATATGTATTTGTATATGTTTATCTTGGATCAAAAATATGGCTTTAAAAAATTGGCGAGTTCTTGTTTGTTTTCAGACTAGCTAATCCTTACTGTCAAGGTATAATAAGACAGTCACTGGACAATCTTGATCTTGTTAGATTTGTAAGATAGAATAAAACTCCATTGTTTTTCTTCACAAAGAAATTATTATAGTCTGGAGTTTTAAAAGCAACACAGAAGTAAAGAAGGAAGTAACAGCTCGACTAAGCCGGTTTTCCCAGTGACAAGGCTAAAGGCTTTCAGGGGAAGTTGGCTTCAGGGTCGCCTCCCTGGGAGCCTGCAGATTGCCCCTGGCCCACCCCTCGACCTCAGGAGACCTTGCCCTTGGGAGACTTGCCCTTGGGAACCCCCACCCCCCGCCACTTGTGGGACCGCCATAGGCTGTGCCCCGCCACCCCACCTGCTCTCTGCCCCTAGAGGCTCCAAGGACATTTCTTTCCATGGATCAGAGTGCCGTACATCTGGGGGCAGGACTAGCCTGTAGTTCCTGCCGCAGCTGTCCCCAGTGTGGACGAGCACGCCTGTTTGCTGCCCGCCTACTCCACCATGTGCCGTTCCTCTCCCTGGTGCCCAGTGACTGAAATCCTGTCATCGGCCGCAGTCTGGCTGCCAGGTAGTTCGGTTGCTTTTGAAATACTGGTCTCGCAGCTTTATTTGTATAATATGATTTTGCCTGGAGATGTAATGTGTCGGGGTTAATAAGTCCTAAATTTGCAACTGCAATGGATATTCTTGAAAATGATTTTTTTAACTAAAAATCAATTTACAAAGCTCCTGAAGTTAAACTGTCACCTTGCTTTAAGTAAGTAATTTGCATCGGCCAAGATCCACCATCTCCAGTCTTTTTTTTTTTTTCCTAATATAAGCAACTCTCAGACTTTTACTCCACGAGAGTTCCAATAAAAATGTCACAAGTCTTTACTTTGAAATCAGCTGTTGAGGAAAAGAAGCTGGTGTGTAATTGATCAGCTGCTCCCACTGGGAAAACAGACAGTAAACATGGGAACAGGTAACATTGCCATTGTTCCTGAAGCATCAGAGATGCTGGCAGCGGTGATTGCCCTGGAGCTCTTGAGTGACACGATCATTACCGTGACCTCAGTGTCATGGCTGTGGGGGCAGTGCCCCTCATGCCTCCGTATCAAAAACATAAGAGAGGAGCTTCTGGGTGGCTCAGTTGGTTAAACATCTGACTTCAGCTCAGGTCATTATCTACGATTTGTGAGTTCGAGCCCTGTGTCGGGCTCTGTGCTGACAGCGCAGAGCCTGGAGCCTGCTTCGGATTCTGTGTCTCCCTCCTCGCTGCCCACCCCCCACCACTTATGTTCTGTCTGTCTCAAAAATAAACATTAAAAAAAGAGAAAAGTTAAATTAAAAAAACATAAGAGAACCAGAGGTGGCAGCATGTTCAGAGGTGACTGCTCCGGAGTCTGGCCCCTTACATAACACCAACTCCATGAGAAAGTGCCTGCCACCCGCCACGTGAGCTTCTCTTTACCTTTTTGGGCCTCAATAAAATTGCAGATTATCAATATGAAGATCTCATGGTAGTCATGGAGAAGAATAGGACCAACTTAAGAAATTAGATTGTTGTAGAGTCCATTCTAAAGTAAAATAGAGGATAGAGCTTCTCGAAGCATCTGCCTTTAAAGCATGCCTTTAAATCTCTTCTGAGTCTAATGGCTTTTGCTGTTCCATCAGGTTATCTGCGCGACAATAGCATTCGGAATGGGGATCGACAAGCCCGACGTGCGATTTGTGATCCACGCGTCTCTGCCTAAGTCTGTGGAGGGCTACTACCAGGAGTCGGGCAGGGCTGGGAGAGACGGGGAGACGTCCCACTGCCTGCTTTTCTACACCTATCATGACGTGACCAGACTCAAGAGACTCATCTTGAGTAAGTCAAGCCACACCGTAGAGAAATCCTGTCCTCTTCAGTCTCGTGATAGTCATCTACTCCTGCTATCGTGGCCCTTCTGGTCCACCTTTCTTCAAACAGCCATAGAAAACTGGAAGTGTTTATGTAGGTACAGAAGTTGTACTTCAGTTCACTTTTATTACAAAAGTAGTACGTGCCTGTCGCGTAAAACGCAAATGATGTGTGTATGGACTTGTATGAGGCAGAAAATTTCCAAAGCGTGCTGTATACAGTTCCACTCGAGGAAATAACCAGCTGTCGGTTTCCTTTGTATCCTTCCAGATCCAATCTCTGCATGCATCCTCTTCTATAACACATGCTTCAAACATGCAGAAAGGTAAATGGAAGGGATAATGAACACTCATGTAGCACCAGGTTAAGAAAGAACCCCACCCACCCACCCCGAATATCCCTCTCCTATCTCAACCCTCCACCCCCATCAGAGATAAGCAGTATCTTGTATTCGGTGTTTACCCCTGCCAAATGCAGATCTTTTGCAATGTGAGTGGGATTATATTATATGTGCCTTTCTTACGTAGACGTACAGCGACCTTATTGTTTTCATTCTATGCTAAGATGTAGCCACACGTGGTTTGACTGCATAGAATTCCTAGTACGGTTTAGTCCATGGCTATTTAACCAGTCCTCTTTGAATGGAGACCTAGATTATTTGTTTCTCACAGTTCTCAGCAGTGCAGTATTGAGCATCTTTGTACGGTCGTCTTTGGGCATTTGTGCACTTGTCTACATAGGTTACATTTCCAGGCTTAGACTTGCCAGGTCAAAGTGGATACATATTTTAGTTTTGTTACACTCTTTGCCCATTTTTCTACTACGTTGTGCTAGTTAAATATATTTCCTAAGTAAATTTTCTATTTTGAGACTGCTTTGAATGGACCCCGCCAGAGAGTCTACATATGGGATATGACGCTTACCAGGCGCTGTGCCAAATATTGCATCACCTTTTTTGCTCAGAGTCCCTAGCTTTTGAGGCAGACTTTGTCTGATGAAAAAAGTGAGCTTCATTAAGGTTTTGTAACTTGCCCCCAGCAGCCCCGATGAGCAGCAGAGGTAGGATGGGGGGCGGGTGGAAGGATGGTGGTAGCGGTACCGATGGAAGACATCGCTTGGCACCTGCTGGATGCTGCCGTCCTAACTGCTTGATTATATCCCTTCGTTCAGTCTGCGCAACAAGCCCAACAGGTGCTGCCGTTTCTCCCCTTGTGTCACAGAGGAGGACGTGAGATGCAGAGCCAGGAAGCGGCAGCCCCCCGTCGGGGCCCAGGTCTGCCTGACCCCCAGAGCCCACGCCCCTTGCACTCTGTCTAATAAGATGATTCTCGGTGAAAAGAATGAAACTTTTAAACTTAGTGTGTCCATGTGTGTTTTTAAACAGAACCTATATTAAGTTAGGTCCAAACCATCTAATAAGCACTGAAGTCTTAAATGCTTAGCAACGTTTTGGGAAAAACCAGTACTCATAAACTAGAAAAACAAATTGTATTGTCTTTCTTAACTAACCGCAGTTGCTTAGATTAGACACTGCCACCCTTATTTCCTGTTTCACATGGATTTTCTGGAGGTACTGTTTTTATCCCAACAACCGCAAAACTTCAGCTTCGCAGAGATGGCCGTGTTGGGAACGCAGGGCAGCACCTCAGACTAGCGTTTGGTGTGGGGTCAGGGGCCGTCAGGTACTGCGGTGTTTCTCTGGCACTTAAAGTACCCCACCAGTATTCGCTGCGGCACCCGGGGGTCCTCGGCACACCGTTCTGAAGCCACTGGCATCCCAGATGCCCGGGGGCCGCGTGGCCCGCTGCGACAGCCCGGTGCTCTGCCAACTCTGGACTTGAGTCACGTACGTGAGTGTCTGATAAATACAGTAAATTTAATTCAGATTTTCATCGTTGGGAACAACGAAAATTTGAAAAACGTTGTTCAGCTACTCTTGAGGACAATCGTCATTTATCCCTGTAAAACTAAAGATTTGAGGGATAAGCGTACCCAGTTGATTATAATATAGAATGATGTTATATGGATAGATCATGCTATTAGTAATTTTATTTCATTTAAGATCTAAAGTTATATGAATCTATTCTGAACACTTTTGTGGTATTTTCTTCTGTTTTTCTACTTTAATAAGTATCTTTACTGTGCGCTTCACCTCTTTCAGTGGAGAAAGATGGAAACCGTCACACGAGAGAGACTCACTTCAACAATTTGTATAGTATGGTGCACTACTGTGAAAATATAACAGAATGCAGGAGAATACAGCTCTTGGCTTACTTTGGTGAAAATGGATTTAATCCTGATTTTTGTAAGAAATACCCAGATGTTTCTTGTGATAATTGCTGTAAAACTAAGGTAAAATAAGAAAGTTTTAAATTCTTTGTAATTCAGGAAATTGCCAGGACTTTTTTTCTTTCATAATTTAGCCAAGTTAGGTTACCATACGCAGGCCCTCGGGGGCTGAACTGGGGAAGGTGGCTTCCTCCCATAGTAATTTGGAATACAAACATTTAGTAGTAATTCTAGGGAATAGTTTTCAAATTAGAAGCCTATGAAAAGTTTCCTGGAGCTGTCCAAAATGCTGAGGTTAAAGATGTGGACTAAGGGTTATGGAATATCTTAGAAATACCATTAATCTGTAGATAACCCAAAAAGATGTGACATGTGCAGGTAGAATATTTAAATCCAATTCCAGTTTATATTGGAACATCTCATTCTCAAAAGAGTTATACTAACTGGTGGACCGTGCATTTGAATCAGGTCAATTACGTTATTCTATAAATTGGTTATTTAAAAACTATAAAGAATTAATGGCAGTAGCTTCTAGATGAGTTTGCTATTGTCTGTCCTAAAAATAACCGTAGAAGTCGCTAAATTCATTCATCAGATACTTTATTTTATTTTACCTATCGTGGTGATTCTGTGTTTTAATGTCTCTGTACTTAACAGAGCATTTTCACATTATTTGAAATGTCAGCGGGGCGCCTCGGTGGCTCAGTCAGTTGAGCGTCCAGCTTCGGCTCAGGTCATGATCTCGTGGTTCACAAGTGCGAGCCCCACGTTGGGCTCTGTGCTGACAGCTCCGAGCCTAGAGCCGGCTTCGGATTCTGGGTCTCCCTCTCTGCCCCTCCCCAATTATGTTCTGTCCCTCAAAAATGAATAAACATTAAAAAATAAAAATAAAAAAAAAACAAAGAAATGTCTGCAAGGTGCTAGGGATTCACAGATGAACATGGCCAGTTCATAGACTGGAGGGGGGCAGACGGCATGGACTCACGTCATTACAATACCACATGATGAAGTGCAGTGACGGCTGTAATACCACAGAGCTGCAGCGCAGGCCAGAGCAGAGGGTGACGTGCCCTCCCCTGGGGTGAAATCTGTGCATCAGCAGCCTTCCCCCTCCCGCAGCCCTCCCCAAGCCCTACCCTGCAGACGTTCCCAATCAGTTCTCGTTTAGCAAATATTTGTTGAGTGCCTGCTGTGTGACAGGCACTGTTCTAGGAGTTTGGGATGCGTCACTGAACAAAATGGAAGGAACCTTGCCCTTGCGGGGCTTACGTTCTAGCAGAGGGAAGCTGAATACAATTAGCATAAGAAGTGCATGTTATTAAGTACAGCAGTATAAGGAGTCAGGAGTAACGGGTGGGGTGCACGATGCAGTGTTAGGTAAGGTGGCCCAGGGACGTCATACCATGAAGGTGCAGCTCCCCGGATGTGGGCATTCTGGGCCCCAAGGTGGGGGGGGCATGCCTGTGCATTTGAGGCATAGCAGGGGAGCCCGTGCAGCTGAGCAGGACCAAGAGTCAGGGGGAAAGGAAAAGGCAGGCCAGAGCAGCGAGTGGAGGGCTGAGTGAGTGGAGATGTAGTGTGAACCGCCAGCCAAGATGTTTGGGGGAGGACATTTGGCAGAACAGATCAGTTCGATTTGCGGTGTATTGAGTTAGGTGTGTCTGTCAGATTGAGGAATTCTGCAAAGAGGCTTGTGGTACATACGGATTTGGGCATACAGGTGGTATTCGAAGACACACAGGCAGATGGACCGAAGAAAACCAAACCTCTGAGCCCTGGGACATTAAGAGGTTAAGGAGAAGAAGAGAAGCAAGGTCAGAGGAAAACCAAAAATAGGCCCAAAAAGTGTTTCAGGAAGGAGGGTGTGCGAGCCGCTCAAACCCTGCGGCTCATCCAAGCAGGGAAGGGACCCGAAGACGCCACTGGATTTAGTGCCACGGGAACTGGGGCGGCTTGTATTGGTTTGAGTTTCAGTAGAGGGCGGCAAAACTGGAGACGGTGAATATAGAGAAGTCTTTGCAGTTGTCCTCCAAGGACGGGCAGGGCAACGAAACAGCAGCTCGCAGGGGAGTGGCCCGTGTATGCGCTGATAGGAACGCACCTGTCCAGGAGGAAACGGACACGTAAGCAAAGAGGAGAGAACCACTGGAGCAGTGTCCTTGAATAGACGGGGCGGGGGCAGCGGGCGGTGTCTAGTGTGCACGTCTAGAGATCAGCTTTAGGCAGGAACCTAGAGAGTTCATCCGGAGTAACAGGAGAGAGCAGGGCCTGCGGGGCTGATGCTGCTGATCGATGTCGTGAAGGAATCTGCGGACGTTTTCTTCCAGTTGCTTCGGTTTTCTCAGGGAAGTAGCAGGCATGGTCGGCCGCAGACGGGCTAAGAGGGGACCGGGGAGCAAGGAGAATGTGAAGTGGCCGTCCAGGACAGCGGTCGGCAAACTCCCTTAAAGGGCCAGAGTAAATACGTCAGGCTCTGTGCGCCTCGGCCCCACGGCCTCGGTCTCAGGTACCCAGCTCTGCTCTTGGAGCCCAAAAGCAGACATAAACAATAAATACATCGATTTCCATGGCCGTGTTCTGGTAAAATTCGATTTACAGAAACAGGCATCCAGCATGTGGGCCGCAGTTGGCCGACTCCTGCCCCAGGAGAGCAGAGGAGTGATAGGCTGAGGACGCGGCATGATTACCTGGCTGCGGCCAGGGGCCCCTGGAGGGCTGTGGCCACTTGTTGAAAGTGTAGACATTGAGCGTGGTCGCGTGTGTTTCTGCAGCCAAGCTCAGCTGCTGAGGAGCAGGCACGCAGTGGGGAAGAGTTAGATCTAGCGTGTTGTCAGGCAGTGAATGTGATGAGGTGGCCTCAGGGCCAGGGAGTTGAGGGTACGTGGAAGATAGTATTCTAATGACCGCTGTGGAATTTAAGCTGAGTCAAGAGATCATCTGATGGGAACCAGTGGATGAGTAAGCCCGGTGGATTGTTAGAATGTACTAGATGGCGTGAGGTGGCGGTCATAGAATGCCATTATTAGTGAGGCCACGGTGGTGGGCGTGAGCAGCTAGCATCCACAGAAGACAGGGTCACTGGGGCAGAGGAGATCAAGATCCCAGAGGCCAAGGTGTGGGGGGATCATCTGTCTCCTAGGTCACCAAGAATCAAGGCAGGAATGGTGTTGGAGGGGAGGACAGGGCCCTGTTTCATGGCGGTTCCAGACAGAGCCTCAGGATCACTACCGGTTGTGAGAGTAAGACAAGAAACCTGTTTGTCTTGAGGTTGTTAGACTTCGGCAGGTGAACACGGGTTAGAAGGTGAGGGGGCTGCATAGACAGAGGCCAGGAGCATGATGCCTCTTTTGAGCACGGCAGGTGGTTAGTACTGTGAGTTTGCAGAGCCGGGTTAGATGAAAGCAGACAGGTCCTGTGGTGACGGGAGCTTGAAAAAGTAGGGCAGCGTTTGGAGACCAGTGAGGAGAAGGAGAGAGCAAGCTGACGAGACCATTAAAAGGGTTGACTGGGCCACCAAAGCCCCAGAAGTGATGAGAAGTCACCATCGAAGTAAGTGCCAGAGCACTGTTCTAGAAGGTATGAAGGGTTGGAAAAGAAGGAGAGAACATTCCCACCCACAGCATGCTATCGGGTAATTGGAAGACAAGAGGCAGGCCTGTAACACAGTCATAAAACATGTGTAGTAGAGTGCCGATTGCTCTAGACACAAAGTCAGTGTAAGAACTCAGAAAAGAAAGAACATTTGGAACTTGGGTTTTGGTCTTGGTTTTGGTGTGGAAACAGTTTGTTATGAGACTACCATTATTTGTATTAAACCCTAGCAATCTAGGTTATCTTTTTTTTTTTTTTAAGTTTATTTTTGAGAGAGAGAGAGAGAGACAGTGCAAGTGGGGGAGGGGCAGGGAGAGAGAAAGTGAGACACAGAATCCGAAGCAGGCGCCAGGCTCCGAGCCATCAGCACAGAGCCCGATGTGGGGCTCGAACTCACGAACTGTGAGATCATGACCTGAGCCAAAGTTGGACACTCAACTGACTGAGCCCCCCAGGCGCCCCGGTTATCATCTTAATTACACCAAAAGTAATCTCTGTTTATTCATAGGATTATAAGACAAGAGATGTGACTGATGATGTAAAAGATATTGTAAGATTTGTTCAAGAACATAGTTCAGCGCAAGGAACACGAAATAACCCCCATGCAGGTCCTTCTGGGAGATTTACTATGAATATGCTGGTCGACATTTTCTTGGGTAAGTTCTCTGTTTTATAGTTTGAGTTATAGCAGTTAAAACTGAACATCTACAGAAATCATCACAAATATGTAGAAAAAATCTCTTTTGTCTGTCTTGTAGAACTTAAGGACTTCAGAGTAAAACTTTTTGAGTAACAAAAGAAAATCAGCTTTAATGAATTATAACAATTATTTGTATAGAATTTATATGTCACGAAGGTGAGGTTTTCACATTCAGAGAAGCAAGGAATAGGGCACAATGGGTATAGGGGATTAAGAGATACAAACTTACAGTTAGAAGATAAAGATGTCATGGGAGCGAGAAGTACCATACAGGAAGCGTGGTCAATATTGTAAAAACATCGTATGATGTCAGATGGTGACTGCACGTACCATGGTGGGCACAGCATAATGTCTATAATTGTTGAATCACTATGTTGTACCCCCAAAACTGATATAATATTATATGTCAACAATATACCAATAAAAATAATAGTAATAATAAGAACAGATAACAAAGAAAATATTAAAGCACATACAATTTCATGTGAATGAGTGGAATATAACTTGCTTGGAGACTTACCTGTTGAGTGACCGTCATTTCCGGATCCAGCCTGGGCAAGAGTATCTGTCTTCTTTTATTTGTTTGTTTGAGGCCATATTAAAATAATAGTGAGGAAATAAAATAGGGATTTGATTCACAAGGGCATAGATAACCAGAGAGAGACCATCATCAGATTCAAGATGTTTCAAATCTTCTAGGGACTGAATGGAAGCATATTGACGAGTGGCATGAAATACATGCAAAAGTAATGCAGGAGAGCGTCTCGGAGGAGGAGGACTGTCAACCAGGCAGAGCTCCATTATCAGGAGGCCTCAGACTGTGTGTGCAGGTCCAGGGGGTGGGGGTGAAAGCCAGGAGCCACAGACGGGAGGGGGCACCTAAAGTCGGCCCACGAAAGAACTCCCATCAGATGCCAGCCTGGAATTGATTCTAAAACAAAAATAAAGTGCCCGAGGAATAGAAAGGCAGCCGAGTTAGGGGCCAGAGCGCCCAAGCGGCATTTGGGGACCACTCAGCCCACCCTCTTCCCCGAAAGAAAACCTGTGAGCTGGATATCCCTGTTCACGGGAGGAATTTCGGAGGAAATAGATATAAAATAACGGGAGAAACCCACTTCAGAAGTTTAACCTGATCCCTGATCCCTGAAGGTTAACTACAAGTGGACAGTCAAGAGAGAGACCAAGTAAGTGTTTGACCCTGAGGATAGAGACAATTTACAAAATAAGTAGTAGCTTTAGGGGGAAGGGAGGGCAAACTCGTAATTTAGTTTCTTCACAAAGACTTAAGTAATAATAGAATGTTATGGAAAAGAAACAAAGAATGAGAAAGAGCTGCTAAAAATTGTAAATGATTGACATGGTAAATTTAGTGGTAATGTTGGAAGGTAGAGTCAAGAAAATCTGCTAAGATCTGAGCAAAAAGATAAATGGAAAATATGAGAGAAAAATACAGATCAATTCTTAGGAGATGTGAAATCTGACATTTTTGGAATAGGAAAACAGAAGGAATTATCAAATCAAATCGAATGAAAAAGAAAAAAAGCTTTCAGTTTAAAATGTCCACTGAATGCCAAAGGAGATGCTTTATAAGATGAGATTTTAAAATACCAAGAGTATGGAGGGCCTGGGTGGCTTAATCAGTTGAGCGTCTGACTCTTGATTTCAGCTCAGATCAGGATCGTAGGGTCATGGGATCGAGTCCAGCATTGGGCTCTGTGCTGAGCGCAGAGCCTTCTTGGGATTCTCTTTTTCTCCCTCTCTGTCTCTCCCTCTCTCCCTCCCTCCCTTCGCCCCTCTCTCCCCAGCTCACTCACTCTCTAAAAATAAAACAAATCTTATTTTAAAAAAAGGATAAAAAGAATGCCAAGTGTAAAGTGATGTTGGGGAAGAAAAACTTTTCCTCTACCCTGTTAGATTTAGTGTTTGGGGGCCTGTGAATTAAACTGACAGACAGATTTAATCAAAATGTGACTCAAAGGGCCAATTAAAATTGGGGCTTAGGGGCTCCTGGGTGGCTCAGTCGGTTGAGCGTCTGACTTTGGCTCAGGTCACCATCTCAGGGTTCGTGAGTTCAAGCCCCATATTGGGCTCCCTGCTGTCAGCAGTTAGCGTGGATCCCACTTCAGATCCTCTGTCCCCCTCTCTCTGCCCCTGCCCTGTTTGCATGCTGTCTCTCTCAAAAATAAATAATCATTTTTTAAAAATTAGAGCTTATATACCATCTTAATAGGGGAGGGGGAGGAAAGGACACTTACAGGAAAACAAATGTTGGGGGTTTTGTTGTTGTTGTTGTTTTTGTTTTGAAAAATGAATGGGCCCCTAGCATAGATGAGAGGGAGATAGGATAGTTTTGTGACAATGTTTTGGAGCCGTGTTGGAGGCTTCCATCTCCAGTGATAAAAATCAGTCTTCTCTGGTTACTCCCAGGGAGAGAATTTATGACATTGGAGTTTTGCAGGGAGGTCTCTGCTTTTTACAGATAAGAGATTTCAGGAACTCAAATGCCTTCTGCTCAAAATAATTTTTATGCCACGGTGGCACATTCTGGACCCCTTCAGAGATAATCCTGAAAACTGGAAAGGAAGAAACCAAAGCCAAACTGGCCTCCGATTAATATCAGCAGCCCTAGAGGCTGGAAGGCCAAGCAGTGAGTGCACATCCTGACACCATCAACAGAAGCTGACCCACGGTCCAGCGGGCAGAAAGCCCCCGTCCACGGCTGCGCAGCAGGTCCAGTGAATAGTCTGTGCAGATGTGACAGAAAGGCAAGAAAACTAGGTCCCAAGCAGTGTAGAGAAGGAATCAGAAATGAAATTTTTTGATGACAGTGGAGAACATGTGTTAATTCTCAACAGAAGGAGAAAGGCACTTAGAAATTCCATGGGAAAGATTATGGAAAGAGAGCCAAGGTCAAATATAAAACAAAGGAAATTGTCACACGATTTTGAGTCATTGATAAAATGTACCCCAAAAATGACCCATTTGTCTGGATGCAGTAAGCATTCTCCAGAGGGTTACACAGGAGTCAGGACTTTCTAAGTAGGGGCGGAAATTTTGCTGACGAGCTGCAACAGTCAGAGGCAATGCACAGACTTAAACATGTGTGGAGAACAGGACAGGATGTGTTAATCTTGATGATATAAAAATAAAAGTGCAGTAAATAAAAGGGAGTACTCGGAAGGCTCCAGATGCTAATATCCTCCAAGGTAGAAGGTAGCCAGAAGTTCTAAAGTTAGAAAATCATCAATATTTTCTATTAATGTATAATTATATAATAAATATATTCTATGAATATATGATTAATAATAAGTAATCACTATTAATGTATAACTAGCCAAATTTGGGGCAAGGAAAAGTGGAGGGGGTGGTATAAATGAGATAAAGCTTTATCCTTTCATCGTGGGGGCCAGCAGACAATTGTCAGGCAGTGGCTCTGGCTAGTACCATGACAGCAAGAGTGAGGGCCGCTGAGGAGGTAGCCACCTGAAGAGCTAAAAACAAAAGCTGCTTAAGACATGACTGCCTCGGGGCGCCTGCGTGGCTCAGTCGGTTAAGCGTCCAACTTTGGCTCAGGTCTTGATCTCGCGGTTGGTGAGTTTGCTCCGTGTCGGGTTCTGTGCTGACAGCTCGGAGCCTGGAGCCTGCTTCGGATTCTGTGGCTCCCTCGCTCTCTGCCCTCCCCTCCCCCACCCCCCCATCTCAAAAATAAATAAACATTAAAAAGAAACACGATTGCCTTGGGGCATCTGGCTGGCTTAGTCCTAAGAGCTCCGTCTTGGGGTTTTGAGTTCAAGCCCCACATTGGGGGTAGAAATTACTAAAAAAGAAAGAGAGAGAGAGAGGGGAAGGAAGGAAAGAAAAAAAAGAAAAGAAAAAAACAACACAAAACATGGTTGCCTTCCAGAATAGAAGAGTATGGGGGGGGGGGAAGAGTATGGGGGGGATGGGACAGAGGAATGCTGCTTTTCATTCTAAACCTTTCTGTACTGTATTTTATTTTTCCCGTATACATGCCTTACTTTAATTCAAAAAAACAGATAAAGCAACTGATAGGTGTAATTATTTTTAAAGCATCAGTAGCCTAGGGGCACCTGGGTTTCTCCGTGAGTTTAGTGTTCAACTCCATCTCGGCTCAGGTCACAATCTTGCAGTTTGTGGGATCGAGCCCCACCTCAGGCTCTGTGCTGCTGACAGCAGGGAGCCTGCTTGGGGTTCTCTGTCTTCCTCTCTCTGCCCGTCTCTCACTCATGAGTGTGCACACATGCCAGGAAAGAAAGAGAGAAAAGGAGGGAGGAAGGGAAGAAAAGAAAGGGAGAGAGAAAGAAAAGAATGACAGACAGACAGACATTCCTGGCCTAGATTGGGATAGGAAGGTCGTTTTCTCAGTTCCTCAGGACAAAAGCTGCTTTTCGGGCTGATCTTCCCTTTCTGGATTCTTGCCTTCTAGATTGGGCCTCTTTTGGAGAGTCAGGAAGAACAAGGAGTTGCAGATAAAAAATTTAT
Organism: Cryptoprocta ferox; assembly: GCA_028646485.1. NCBI lineage: Eukaryota > Metazoa > Chordata > Mammalia > Carnivora > Eupleridae > Cryptoprocta > Cryptoprocta ferox. The sequence continues at coordinate 132,626,670 of CM053560.1, read as the reverse complement.
TTTTTTATAAAGATTTGGGGTTTTTTAATGTTTTATTTATTTTTGAGAGAGAGAGAGAGAGACAGTGTGAGCAGGGGAGGGTCAGAGAGAGGGAGATACAGAATCCAAACACAGGCTCCAGGCTCTGAGCTAGCTGTCAGCACAGAGCCTGACACGGGGCTTGAACCCACGAACCGTGAGCTGAAGTCGGACGCTTAACTGACTGAGCCACTCAGGCGCCCCATAATTTATTATTTGAATGTTTATATATTTTTGAGAGAGAGAGAGAGAGAGAGAGAGAGAGAGAAACAGAGTGCAAGCCAGGGCGGGACAGAGAGAAGGAGACACAGAATCCAAAGCAGGCTCAGGCTCCGAGCTGTCAGCACAGAGCCTGACACGGGGCTCGAACTGACGAACCCACGAGATCATAACCTGACCCAAAGTCAGACGCTTAACTGACTGAGCCCCCCAGGTGCCCCCAAACTACTAATATTTTAATGTGTGTTTGTGTACAACCACATATTTATCATGTTGTATGTATGTTGTATGTATAATTTACATCATTTCTATATAAGATATATAAATGATATATATTATATATATCATTTTTATATAATAAGATATATAAGCATTTCTTAATTTTTTATTCTAAAGTAGTTTTTAGTAATTTATATTTTATCGTGTTGATAAAATGTATTTAATTAGTCTTATTTAAGGACATCTTTTTCTATTGTACTTAGTGATGCAATAAATGCTGTTTTAAATACAGCTTCAACTATATCTCTGATTGCACCTTTCATGTAAATTCCTAGAAAGATTACTAAATCAAACATTTTTCTGACATATTCAGTCTCCCATTAGCTCCTACACGTTATTAAGAAAATTGTGTTGGGGCACCTGTGTGGCTCAGTCAGTTAAGCGTCCGACTTCAGCGCAGGTCATGATCTCTGCTCCTTCCCTGCTCACAGTCTGTCTCTCTCTCTCAAAATAAACATTAAAAAAGAAAAAGAAAATTGTGTTTCACTTTACTTTTTTTTTTCTTTCTTTATTTTTTTTTTAAATAATCTCTACAGCCAGTGTGAGGCTCAAACTCACAACCCTGAGATCAAGAGTCACATGCTTTTCCAGCCGAGCCAGCCAGGTGCTTCTCTTCCCTTCCCCCCTTTTTAAAGCTGAGCTACCCCCAGCACTAGGGCTGGTCCACGTCGCCCAGCCCACCAATACCAGAGCGGTGGTCTGATCCTGCAATGTGACATTGCAGGGATACAAATCAAAGAAAGAAAAACTTGAATCGCTGAGCGTATGTGACCAGAAGCCATCTGACATTTACAATAATGTAATTATTTGGAACTCTTAAAATAGAACTAAAGCTTTACAAAGTAACTGTTAATTCTGATTATAATCAGTGTCACAAGGCTTCTTAAGTAGATTGCTGTAATAAAGTTGTGTTTACAATGAAGACATTAATAATTACAGCAGATCGGATACGAAACCCAGGACCCAGCCCAGTATGGTGCTCTCAGCAAGCAGGAGGAGGAGGGAAGGGTGTAGTCTCGTGCACTGATGTGCTTTTGTTTTACAGTTTGGAAAGGCTTCCTCTGTGAGGGTCAAAAAATTACAGACTTAAATACTGGGATTGCAAGCCAGGAGGCTTTCAGGACAGGACCGGAGATAGTATTTATAAAAATGATTAGGGGCGCCTGGGTGGCTCAGTCGGTGAAGTGACCAACTTCGGCTCAGGTCATGATCTCACAGTCTGTGGGTTCAAGCCCCGCGTCGGGCTCTGTGCTGACAGCTCAGAGCCTGGAGCCTGCTTCCAATTCTGTGTCTCCTTCTCTCTCTGCCCCTCCCCTGCTCACTCTGTCTTTCTCTCTCTCTCTCTCAAAATAAAATAAAGACATAAAAAAATTTTTAATAAAATAAATAAAAATAAAAATGATTGTCCACATTTTTTTTGTAACTAGATCGGTAATGCACAGTTATCCTGATGTAGCACAGTGATACAAAGTGCTTAAAGTTTATATAAACTCTGTTTTCTTTGCTCTAATATAATGTTATAAGCTGTAAATGCCACATCCTGAAATGATAAGCTTTATTTTGCTGCTAGTTTTTGGTCAATGCAGATTATAAACAGATGAGGAAAAGTACGTATAACCATCGAAATTTTAGAGTTCTCAAATATTCTCATTTTATGGAAACGGGTGTCTATTTGTGCCATGGGTTTTCCTGTGGAACGGATTATCTACCTCATTTATCCAGACCTGTCACATAAATGACTTTTTCAGCCTCTCCTACTAGAGGCTTCTGACGTACCTGCATTTACTAATCTAACTTCTTGGCCCTTCTTACCAGGGAGTAAGAGCGCAAAAGTTCAGTCGGGGATATTTGGAAAGGGATCCACTTATTCACGACACAATGCCGAAAGACTTTTTAAAAAGTTGGTACTTGACAAGATTTTGGATGAAGACTTATATATCAATGCCAATGATCAACCAATTGCCTATATGATGCCAGGAAATAAAGCCCAAGCTGTACTAAGTGGGCATTTAAAGGTATGGTATTTTAAATGTTTATTTTATTTTATTATCTCACAACGAATGGGCAGAAGTATATGACCGCAAATTAAAAGATCTTTTCCAAAGCTTATGGATACTAAATTTATATATGCCGTCCTATATGAACATATTCTGTTCCTCTTCATTTGGAAAGAGATCTTAAATTGAACCCAAGTAATGTGGTACCTGTCAAAGTGGATTGAATGGGATGTCCAATCTCTGAATCATCGTGTATTCATTAGGTAAACATTTACCCCGAAGCTGTTCCATGCGAGGCGCCGGAGATGGACAGAGGAGGAGTGCTCAGCCCCTGTCTCCAGGGGGCTTACTCTGTCTACTTGGCATAACCGAAATACAAAAAACAAAAAATGTAATTAAGGATTAAATGAAGGCTATATTTGGACACAAGTGCACGCGTCCCCACTCCCATGATCACTTTCTCTCTCACAAAGGTAGACTTTATGGAAACGGAAAACTCCACCAGTGTGAAAAAACAGAAAGCTTTGGTGGCAAAGATGTCTCAGAGGGAGGAGATGGTTAAGAAATGTCTTGGAGAGCTGACAGAAGTCTGCAAATCTCTGGGGAAAGTTTTTGGTGTCCATTACTTTAATATCTTTAACACCGTCACTCTCAAGAAGCTGGCAGGTGGGTGTGCGTGAGTCTGCTGTTAGGTGGCGTAAATTAATAAGCCAAAAGTTAATCCTGCTAAGGAACATTTTAAGTGCGTTGATATAGTTCTGTTTTTTTCATTATTTAATCTCTAAATCCAAAGCTCAGAGAAACAACTTCAGTGTGAGATGAAATACGGTGTTTAAGGTACATACAGTATTTTATTATTCAGACATCCAGTATAATTTTATTTTATACTTTTTCCTCTGATGCCAGATGTTAGGATGTGGCTAATTGTAATCCCTGACACCAGCTGTCATTTGTTGATTGTGTGTCCGTTATCTGCCTGCTTTAGGATGTTTGGCCACGTTATGTACAAACGTCTTTGCCGTGAGGAGCTAAGTTACGTATGAAAAGACATTATGTTTTACACTTCTTTGAACCCGGCCCTAGCACACTGCTTGTGTTTAGTTAAGAAAAACGTGCTGACCTGAGTTATTTGCATAGCTTCCGATCCTAATAGCATAGCCCCTGTAAAACTAGGCATCCACATAGTTGAGTGATGAGTGCACGTTACCTTCGGCACGCTTCCTTCATAAAATCCCATGACCAACACCTTCTCTCATTTCTGTTCCTGTTCCTGGCACTGTCGGTCATGACAGCATTTCATCAACTCTGAGCCACTGTCTATGTTAAGACACTGCTATTTTATAGACTATTAAGGAAGAAAAAAATGTGCTATATAAGCGGTGACATGGTGCTTTTATTGAAAGAATTGTTTTTGACTTACGTATAGATGTTTATCATTATACAATCCTCTGCATATATGAAAAATGCGTAGAATCAGAGCAAGTTCGTTTAGTACATATTCAAAGCCTGACTCTTCAGAATCAGTTTTCGACTGAGTCGTCCATGTCTTTTGTTTGCCCTCGTGTCGTTGAGAATGTTAGTGACACGGCCTTTTTTAGCGTGGTCCACTCTTTTCCCCAGTATTTTAATCAAAACCTGTGTCACCCACGCTGATTTGATGTTGGCGTTTCCCTGAGGATGCCAGAGGGTGTCGGCGGGCGGAGGCACATCTAAGGAGCACGAATGTGCTCCGTCTGCTCCCGGCGCCCTTCTGTAGGGCGTGCAAAGCACTTGGCAGTTGCTTGCAAACAGGTACAGAATCGTGGCCATTTCCTCACAGACAGATACTTGTTTTATTTATTTATTTTTTAATGTTATTTTTTGAGAGACAGAGTACAAGCGGGGGAGGGGCAGACGGGGCGGTGGGGGGGGCGGTGGGGAGACACAGAATCCGAAGCAGGCTCCAGGCTCTGAGCTCTCAGCCCGGAGCCCGATGCGGGGCTCGAACTCATGAACCATGAGATCATGACCTGAGCCAAAGTCGGACGCCCAACCGACGGAGCCACCCAGGCGCCCCCAGGTACTTGTTTTATTAGTGGCAAATTTGTCCCCCGTTACCCTGAGCTCCTCTGCATCCGTGGTCACTTAATCCGGTGCTCTCTGGTGGACCTCTCGTGCGGTGGGTAGACTGCGCACGTGCCGACAGCCCGGACAGCCGTGACCAGGCCTCGCGCGCAGGTGGCAGTGGCCACCTGGCCGTCAGCACTTGTAAGCCGCACCTTGACCTCAGGCACGCCACCGCGTGGGAAAGTGCGTGTCTCAGAGTTGATGGAATACAGCGTTTTGTCCATAGGCTCTTAGTGTAGTTTCCTACCTGGCCGCTTTGACTCCAGCGGTGGACGGGCGCCACGTTTCAATCTTCCGCAGAGTCGGCCAAGACTCCAGCAGCTTTCCAGAAAAGATGCAGATTCTGTCAGGGGTCTGCATTTCTGCTTGCCTGTCCAACTACAGATCTGAGATCTACCCTTTCTTTTTCTTTGCTCAAGTCGAATAGTAGGAATGATCTCCTCACTCCCATAGCCCGTGCGTCCGCGAATCCGGCAGACCCAGCGCCCGCGGCGTACCCCGAATCCCCTCTTCCGCCCGAGCGCGCCGCCACGCTGCCGTCCCCGCGCCGCGGTGGCTCCCGCCAGGCTCCCAGGATCCGCTCTTTCCCCCACAGTTCGTCTTCCGTGCAGCGGCCAGAGCCATCTTTAAAATGACAGGCGTGTCCAGCTACAAGGCCAATGTGCCATCTGTCCGCAGAGGACTCTTAATGGCCCGCTTGTTCCAGTCCGAATACTTGCTTCACCCCCGCTGCGGCCGGACTGGGAAGAGCGGGTTCGGGTTGGGGGCGGAGTAAGAATTCACTCACGGCCTTGGGTTGGATGTGCGTCTCTGGAGTGCAGGGGAGAAGTCAGAGTGGGAAGTAGAAATGTGGGTGCTCTCTGAAACAGGGAACATCAGTGTGGCAGCCAGACAACTCCTTACTGTGAGAACAGTGGACGACAGCAAAGCGTGCTTCAGCTCTGAGACGCGCTGCACACGTGCTCGCCCCCCCCCCCCGGGGCCTGTGCTGTCCCCCACCTTCTGCCCAGATTCACGCACCTTTGCTGCTGGAACTGCACATGGGCTCCCGTCCCCTGGACCTGTCTGCCGCCTCTGTTGGCACTAACTGCCCTTCAGAAAATTGGCCCGGGCGCCCGGGGCCCTGCGGTTAGCTGGCACTTGACAAACATGCGCTGAATGCGTGAATGAGCATGAATTCAGTGGCTTTTCCATGGGTGGTCATTTAAATTCCTATTTTATGCCCATGCACAGAATCGTTATCTTCCGATCCTGAAGTTTTGCTTCAAATTGATGGTGTTACTGAAGACAAACTGGAAAAATATGGTGCAGAAGTGATTCCAATATTGCAGAAATACTCGGAGTGGACATTGCCAGGTGCAGTATCCAGCTAAATACGTGCTTTCCAAAAGCCTATTTTAACGTTAAGCAATGCATGTCACTGAATTAGAATTTTGCGGTTTCTGGGTTGTGTTAGTGCCTCCTACACTCTTGTCACACTGATGTTCAAGTGCCCAGAGCAGCCCCTGGTATTTGTGCTGTGCCAGGCCCCTCTTAGAGGACACTGGTGTGCGGGGACCCCCCCCCCCCGCCCCGGGGAGCACCAGTCCCTGGGCCTGGTAATAGGGCCCAGAGGAGGACCTTCGGGTCCAGGAGCTCCTGGCGTATTAAAGGCAAGTGCCCGAGGAAATCCAAATCTGGCACCATCACACTCGCCGTCCCTGGCAGACCACAATCACCTCGCTGTGCTCGGCGTCCTTATCTGCGGAAGGAACACGTTATCTGACAAGCATGTCAAAAGATAAAATTCAAGAGTTTAAATGTTTGGGGAAAATGAATGTGTAATTGGAATGCTAGATAATCTCCTCGTTGCTGGAAAGACTCTGCCCAGGTGAGCGCCTTGTTAGCGGGCCGTCCCGAGGATTCGGCCTGTCTCCGTGCCCCTCTCACCCTGAACCTCATCACTGAGCTGCAGACAGGATGAGCTAGGAGAAGGTCGGCACGAGGAAGGGTTTTGTTCTAGGAGCTGCGAGTTCCTGTGCCCTCCTTGGGTGTATCGCTGTGCAGTGAGCCACAAAAGACAAGCCCAGGTTCAGTGTTTTTCCTGTTTCTGTAACACATGGCAGGGGGTTCTTCTCAAGGCTAATGGGAAAGGTTAGCAGGATGAAGAATGAGTGAGCCTGTGTTTTAAGTTCTGTCTCTCCTCATTTGTTTTTTATCCATTGGCAGAATGCTGAAAAGTGGGATTTTTAAAAAATTCCTCTGCATGGTAATTATTCCATTAAGAGCCTTGCTTTGAATATTGGTAGGAACTTAACATTTGTTTAGTGTAGTAACTTGTCTGGAAGGGGATTCTTGGCCACATAAGACGGGCTGCTCTGTGGAAACAGCCCACAGTGTGGTGACGATCGCTCCCACGTACTGAGGGACAGACGCTGTGCCAAGAGCTTTGCCTGTTTTGTATCATTCAGTCCTCAGAACAACGCCCGTTTCACAGCCTTTTTGTGTCCAAGTCCCACAGCCAGGATGACGGGACGACAGCTCTGCCAGAGCCGCGCTGCCTCCTCGTGGGAACCGGTGTTGGACGGATGAGGAGGCCCAGGGACGAGGGCCCTTCCTGCCAGGCCGGAGGGTGACCCGGAGTGGCCAGGAAATACCTTCCTTCAGAAAATGGAGCTGGGGGGCACCTGGCGGGCTCAGTCGGTAGAGCCTGTGACTCTTAATCTCAGGGTCATGAATTCAAGCTTCACGTTGGGCGTGGAGCCTAGCTAAAATTGAAAGAAAGAAAAGGGAAGAAGGGAAGGAAGGAAGAAAAGGAAATGTAGCGGGGAATCCCTGTTGACCCATAGGGAGGTTTTATGCTTTTTAGGTGCCTTAGGATGCCTGTGCTTGCCGAAATTGCCACCCTTTCTGCAAACCAGTGCTTTCATGCAGACCCATTTCCTGCATCATATTCGAAATGTTTACAACTCTAAAGAAGTGGTTTCTGACTATAACTAGGGCCTAGGGTTTTGACACTCATTTACTAAGTAACCATTCAAAGATGAGGTGCAGAACATAGTTGGTTATGTTTCTTTTCTGTTGAGCGCTTCCCCCCCCCCCCGCATGTGTAAAATGGTAAAAAGAAGTGTCTTTTATGTAGCACTTCCTATTTTTCAAACAGCTTAACAGGATTAACTGCCCAAATGGTAACAGGACCGCAGGCCATACACTGCAGCGTATGAGCTAGACCTCACATCTCTAGTTAAGTTCAGGAGTATCACAAATTTCTGGGGCTCCCAGCCGGCTCAGGCAGTAGAGCATGTGACCCTTGATCTCAGGGTTGCGAGTTCAAGTCCCACACTGGGTGTCGAGTTTATTTAAAAAAAAAAAAAAAGTCTCTCAAACTTTTTAAATGAATTCTGATCTTTTTGCTTTAAAAGTAAATTTCCATTGAGGACTTTGGGGCCTGTGACATAAAAGAGAAATGTCAGGTCCTTGCAGAATTGTCGAACCTGTGTGGCCGGAGGACACCAGGGAAACCGCTGGGTGTCTGCCAGACGGCACCCCTGTGTCGTGTCCCTCCACAGGGACCGTCAGCGCGCCCGGGCCAGCACAGCACCGCATGTAAACGTCTGCCTTGTCCGCTTGTAGCTGATGACAGTGCCCCCCGGGTGAGCCCAGGCAGCAGCAGAGGCACCAGGAGAAATGGCCCTCCGGAGTCCGATGACGAAATGCCCGTATCTTCTCACTACTTTGCGAATAAAGCCAGAAACGAAAGAAAGAGGAAAAGGATGCCGGCTTCCCAAAGGTCTAAGCGGAGGAAGACCGGTTTCGGTGGCTCCAAGACAAAAGGGTAGGTCCTGCGTGGTGGTCTGCGGGGCGGCCAGAAGCGCAGCTGCCCTGGTGCGCTTTGAAGCGTTTATTAAAACAGACTGTCGGTAAACGTCGCCTCTCCAGTTAATGGGGTGACGATTAAGGTTTGATACAAAACAGAAACATTTGTTTCAGATTTTTTAAATCTCTGCTCCTAAGTTGATTACTGCTTCAGTTTTCTAGTCTGCAAGAACATCTCCAGTTTTGACGTTACCCTAAGGGGGGAAATTTTTATCATTGCTCTTTTTAAGGGACTTTTCCACCTAAAATATTATAAATCATATACTGGCTGAGTAAACAAAGGGTTTTTTTCCTCATTGCTTTTATGACTGTCAGTGCCTGCTACGCCTCTTCTATTGCTGGGAATCTGTGGGGCGGAGGCCTGGGGTCCTGCGTGCTCCCAGTGCTCCCAGTTCGTTAGTACCTCGGAGAGCCCATCTCCCACCTTTGCAGGGTAGCAGAGAAGAGGCCATAGCACAAAAGCTCATGTAAGCCAGGCCTCCGGGGGCTGCGTCTGCCCTCCCCCACACTTGCCTGGCCCCTGGGCTGGGATGGGGCAGCCTAGGGGCCCTCTCTGCACGCCAGCGGGGAGTCAGGCCCTGGGTGACGATCAGTGCAGTGTCCTTATTTCTTGATAATTGCTCTGGTCCTGGCAGGGCCATGACCTTTCCATCAGTCTGGAGAATGTGGCCCCCAGGTACCTGCGTATTCTAACAGAAACGGCTTACAGAAAACGGGGCACAGGCCCTCAGGAAACTTTTACAAGCTGTTGTGGTTTTTCTTTTGCAGTTTTTCTACCTCCTTTCCTTCTGGGTAATAAAAAGCAAAACTGGAGTGGGGGAAGAGGAAGGAAGGCAAATGTTACCAAATTGTCATTTTCCTGTTAAGTCCATAAACAAACATCTTGTATGTGCTAATCCTTCTGCCAGGGTACAGAAATTAAAGGTATTAGTAAATGTTACTTTAATTTTGTGGCTTGTAGTGCGCAAGTGACCAGCAGATGTTCTTCGGTGGGGACATTTTCTTACTTTCCTCATTTACTCCTCTGTTTGGGGAAATACTCATTTCCTCAGGAGCTCACGGAGTAGAAGGAGAATTTAAAAGGCATCTGGTCTGGCCCCCTGGGGTTTATGATGAGGAAGGGGAGGCCTGGCCTGGGGAGGGCTTGTGTGAGGCTTTCCCCAGCCGGGGCTCTGTGTCCCAGGAAGCACTGGACTCTGGCTGGCCCACGCCTGCCCAGAGCACCTTCGTTTCTGCACGTCGCCCATGGCGATCCCTCACACCTGATCATGATCTGCTCATTCTTACTTGTTCGGACAAAGCGCACCATATTTCAGCGTTCGTTGCCCTTGGCTCCCTTTAACAGTTTTCCCCGACTTCTGTTTATAAGAGTGAAGCACTTCGCCCTGTGGGTTAGAACTAATCTAAGAAGCTGTAAACCTCACACTTACCCAAAAGCCAGTACCAGTTTTGATGCTGGTTGTTAATTAGCCTGTGTGTTCTCGATGGGATTCTTCTCTAATCCCTACTGGCCCAAACCACGGAGTTTTGTAACTTTTTTTTTTTTTTTTTTTTTTTTAGCCCTTGTAGCAGCCTCTTCAAACGTGTGCTTCCTTCTCCTCGTTTGCGCTAAACGCCTGTGATGGTTTCCCAGTTTCCAGGCTGCTCACCTGGCTGGGAGTCTGCACAACAGCAGAATACAAGTGGCTCTTTGCCAGAGACCTTAACTCCCCACCCTGCCCTCAGCCTTTGACATCTCCTGCTAACACACAATGAGCCAGTTGTGTCCCGGGCCCTCTGAGTGGGAGTAAAATGGATGGCCCAGGTGAAATGGAGACTGCTGTTGGCAGATTCATTCTGTAAATCAACATAAACAGCAGGTTTTTGCTCAGGGCTTAATTTCTCAGCAGGAAATCAGCGTAGGGAAACTTAAGGAACAGAGCTTTGCCAGGTCTGCAGTAAGACTGCCCCCCAGGAAGAGTTTAAAAATGTGGAAAAACCACTCTTCACCCAGCCCTACTAGAATGTCCTCACCACAGGCGGGTGACCCTGAGGCCCTGCCCCCAGATTCAGAGATGGGAGGCCACTGATACTCTGATGCCGAGGAATTACCTCTGGGCATGGACTCAGCTGGGTATGAGCCACTAGAAATGCCCACACAGGGAGAGGCTTCTGCTGTTGTCCTAGGAAAATGCTGGCTCCGTGACTCTTTTCTGGTCTCCTTTGTGGAGAGAAGAAGAAAAGCTGATGTCCTGGAGTCTGTGAGGGGAGCACGGTGCGGGGAGGACTCTGTAATCGGCCAGGACAGGGCCTCTTGCCAGGTTCGAAAGGCAGCAAGCAGGAGGGGAGAGTGGACAAGAAAGCCGGCCGCCAGTGACATGGGCCTGACACGCGCCCAGACCCAAGCGCCTCCCCGGGGAGGAGGGGGCCACATCCGCAGCCTTCCCCCCACGGGTTGGGTCCGGCCGGGAGGAGGCCCCTCTGTGCTCTGCTCACAGCCCTTCTAGGAGGCGCTCGCCCACACAGGCTACCTTTCTGCGAACTGGGCAGTCACAGTCATCCCAGAGTGTCTGTTGTCCGGGCATTTGGGACCTTAAGCCCGAGTATTCTCGCTTCCTTCATTTGGTCGGAATAGATTAAGGAACGTGGATCTGGGCCGTGTCGTCCAGAGGGAAGGTTTGACTGTCAGCAGTGAAGCGGGGTGGGGGGGCAGGCACAGGAGGTCCGTCTCAAGTCACAGAGGTAAGAAACATTTTAAGAAGACAGATTCAGGGCAAAACTGTGAAGGGCAGTAGTCCTTTATTCCTTGATCTGTAACAGAAACTTCCTTACAGGGGCCCTACAGGCAGCAAGGGCTCAGAGACATGGAAGACCAAGGAAAATCATGGACTGATTATATAGGTCCGCGTGGGTTAAGAGCAAGAAGACTGTTGACTTTTGGTTTTATTTAACATTTTTGTTTTTTTTTGTCACATTTTAGGGGGTCCACCACGTGCAGAAGGCTATCTGCTAAAAGTAAATCCTCCAACATCTCCGGACCCCGTTCGCCTTTGCCTGGTCCTCAGGCAGCATCAGTCACCAGTAGAAAATTGGGGATTATGGCTCCACCAAAACCTATAAATAGACCATTTCTTAAGCCTTCCTATGCATTTTCATAACAACCACATCTCCGTGTACATAGATCTTCTTTCTCGTTTGTCAGCGTCTCACCATCTGTGAGCATAAAGCTGTTAGTTTTGTTGTGCCGTTTGTAATTTTTACCCATAACTATTAATATTTAAATAAATGCTTGGGGTGACAGTTCTTATTTTTAAAATAAACGTTTTCTTTTGAATAAGCATGATTTGCTGCTACTGCAAGCCTTGTGGCCGTTGTTTCTCAGAACGTCTGAAGCAGCAGCTGAATCATCTCAGTAAGAGAAATTCTGAGCACGACGTGAAACACCGGGGCCGCAGGAAGAGACAGGCATGGGCCACTGTGAAACTGTAAAACTCTGCAGAAGGCGACATAAACAAAATTGAAAGACAAATGACAGAGAAAGTAGGAAAAGATATATGACAAAGAATGTCCATAATACAGAGCGCCTATAAATCGTTGAGAAAAAAAAAGTCGGTAGAAAAAATGAACAAAGGATGTGAGTAGGCTCTTCCCAGAGGAAATACAGTGGCCTTCAAATATGGGGAATATCTCCCCAGTTTGAAGTATAGATTAAAACTGGGACGCCTGGGTGGCTCAGTCAGTTGAGCGCCCCAACTCTTGATTTCGGCTCAGGTCATGATCCCAGGTCTTGGGATCGAGCCCCGTGTTGGGCTCTGCGCTGAACATGGAGCCTGCTTGGGATTCTCTCCCTCTGCCCACCCCCTCAAATGAAAAGAAATAAATAAAATTTCAAAGTGTGTATATATAAATTACATTGCCAACTGTGGAGAATATCCCCACATCGGGGGTCAACAAAGAGAATGGTCATTTTTGGCAGCTCTTTCTGCCTATAGGTCCTGCCTGTCCCCATGCTTTAATAAAATCGCAATTTTGTACCAAAAAACAAAGAGAATGGTTTTTTTGCTTTTTGTTTTTTTTCCTGGTGCAAAAAGTGGTTTTTTGGGATTGTTGAGAATGGTCAAACATTCTCTTGGTAAGAATATAGGAGCTGTTTATGTTTAATAGTAGAGAGACCTTACTTTTCAAGACCTTCCATTGATAGGCTGTTTGGTCAGAAAGTTTTTGTTGTTGTTGTTGTTGTTTAATGTTTATTTGGTTTTGAGAGAGGGAGACACAGAATCTGAAGCAGCTCCAGGCTCCAAGCTGTCAGCACAGAGCCCGAAGCGGGGCTCGAACCCACAAAACGCGAGATCATGACCTGAGCAGTAGTCAGACGCTTAAACTGGCTGAGCCCCCCATGCGCCCGCCCCTGATCAGGAAATGTTAAAGTGGAATTTTAGCACCTCTTTGGAGCTTTAGTACCTCATTTTTGGAGACCGCTTGTTTCTTAGCTGTAAGTAACCTTGGTGACCTGTCTGGTGTCCCACTTTCTCTCCTTGATCTCCGGAGGGTTGGGGGTGAGGAGGCCCTGCCTGGGACAAAGGTTTTGCAGTCGGAGGTGGCTGGTGACCATGTGGCCTCTACCTGCCGGCTCAGCACCGAGGTGGACTTTGCACCCACCCTGTAGTAGGGCCGCACACCTACTTCCTGCTTCCTTGGCTGCCACCTGGGGCTTTGGCTCCACCTTTCACGGAGGAGACTGGCCAGACAAGAGCCTGCCGAGGGCTGTACCCTGTTCTCAAGACCTCTTCGGAGCTGACATTTTCAGAGAAACCATCTGTCCAGCAAGCGCTGACGCCAGTAGCCCGCAGAACCTTCTCAGGGTGAAGAAAGGAAACAGAGGACAAAGGAGCCAGAAGCTGAGGCTGCTGGGATCGTGTGCCCCGCATAAGGCCACCTGGGAGTGTGGGCGATGCACAGGGGCGGCTGGCAGGAGGTCATACCCTTCCACCTGCAGCGGCTTTGGCTTTGGGGGGTGGGGGCCGGCCTCTGCACAGAGCTGACACCACAGACAGCGGTTCACTTCCTGGCTCCGACCTCACCCATTTGTGCCTTTACTGAGGCCTCTGCTTCCCAGACACGGGAGGCGAGGTGCCTGAGGGGGCGCCCTGATCTCCAGAGGGTCCCAGGGCGATGGACACGGAGCCACAGGAGCTGGGTGCTGAGGCGGACAGAGCCGACCCTGACCCCACCTCCCAGCAGGACTCGAGGCCTGGAGACCCGTGACCAGCCCACCATCCTATGGCAGAGCCGCGCCCCACACCCAGCCCTTGAAAAACTCCGGGTTGGAACAGCCTCCTTCAGGTCCTCAGGCCCCAGGAACAGGCACAGAAAATGCAAGCAGCCTCCTCCTCTTCTGCCTCCAGCCTTCCCAGATCCCCGGGGGGGGGGGGGGGAGTGGCTGCATCCACGTGGGGACAATCTCAGGACAACAGAAGCTGCCACAGCGAGGAAGAAAGATAGGGGACAAGTCCACCCGAGTCCCTCTGCTCAGATACGGGAAGGCCTGAGGACAGGGCCGGCGGGGTCTGCCACCTGCCACCGTCAGCCCTCTGGAGGACACAGGAAGGACTGGAATCAGACTCCAGCTGTATACACAACCTTGCTGGGCTCTCTCCCCATGAGGACCCCAAAAAGCTGACAGGTCCTTTTAAGGACAGGGACCCCACTTCCTCGCAGGAGGAGAACAGACCAGCAAAGCCCACTCTCTGCCAAGGGCTGTTCCAGGAATTTTCACCGAACTTAATTTGCTCCTTTAATCCCTCCGACAGCCCTGGGAGGCGAGCACATGGTATTAGAGCCTTTTGTTTGCAGAAACCAGAATTCAGAGAGGTTATATAATTGCCCGAACCCACACAGCTAGGAAGTGGTGATAAGTAGGGTAGCAGGCACCTTGGTTTGCCCTGAAGAGTCCCAGTTTATATTTGCTGTCCTGGTGTAATTAAGACCGCTCACTTCCATTCTGGAAAGTGCTCCAGTTTAGACCATAAACTAAGGAATCCAGGTCTGTGCTCCTTTCCCTGCACAATCCAGCCTCCTCTCCCAACCCCGTTTTTCCGCGCAAAGCCCCGCTGGCCACCTGCCACCACCTGCTAAGACATCAGGGCCCTGGGGGAGCCTCCGGGGACGGAGCTGCAGAATTATCGGCCAGCACAGCTGACCTGCGGTTTTTCTCCAGAAGCAAGAAGAGGAAGTAGAGGCCGTGCTCCAGGCCCCCTTGCTCTTCCTAAGAAATGGCTTCTCCTACAACTTGGAGCTGCTCCCAGCCCCCAAGGCCCACCTACCCCGGGTCTCTCTGAGCAGCTGCCAGGCGGGCAGCAGCCAGGGGTCTCCCCCAGCCTCGGGCTCCCACCCTGGCACAGTGGCCTGTGGGTCTCTTGCGAGGGTAGGGTGGAGTCCCCAAGAGGCTCCGGCAGCCACTTCTCCCTCGGTGCAGCTGCCACGGCCCCCATGTGGCCTCACAGACGGTCGGGACAAGCCAGCTGTTGGGACGCGCTCAGGGGAGCCCAGCCCTGACCAGACCCCATTCAGCCCTCTGTCGCTGTGAGGCAGGGCCTCCATGTCTGAAGCTGCGCGGGCCACTGCCACCACCACCAGGGCACATGAGACAAGCACCCTTGGCCTTTAGTAAGCCCCTGCTTTCCAAAAACCACTCGTTCTCCTGTTCTTCCCACCTGCCGCCCTCCCCCCCTCCCCGGGCCTTCCTCAGCCAGGCCCATGTTCCCTGCTGTTGGGAAAGAAAGGAGAGGGGACCAAACTCCACGGTGGCTGGGGTGGCTACTGGGCCCCTGTGTTCCTGGTTGTTGGGGGGAGGACAGAGGATGGAGTAAGGGGGTAGACAGAAGTCCAAACTTGAATCCACACAACGCCGGTGAGGGGAGGTGTCCCCAGAGCCTGGACGAGAGCCTGAGGCTGGGCCTTTGGAGTCCTCACAGCCTGACCGACTGCGTGGTTCCACCATGCCACAGAGGGTTCGGTGACCGTGGGCGACCATCGGTGACTTGGGTGGCCTAGGACCTACTCAGGATGCTGGAGCTCACCCCAGTGGGCCTCTGTCCCTTTGGGTCCCACACAGAGCCTGGCACATGCACAGGCTGCAAGCGTCCGCCTGCCCTGGCCCCATGTCCTCAGTCCCTGCCAGGAGCCTTGAGGCCCCGCGAAGGTCAGGCCCTGGCCTTTTGCCCGGCTCTGGGTCAGAGCCGAGCACGCAGGTCCCAGCCTCCCACAGGGACAACTCCCTTCCGTCGGGCAGAACCCAGAGCCTGAACCCCGAGGTGGAAGGTAGGGGGGTGAGCTTCGAACCCTGACCCAGCAGGCCTTCGCTGATCTAGGAAGGGTCTGTAGCGCCTCCATCAGATTGAATCCCAGGTGGGAAGGAAGTGCGAGGAGAAACCGGGGTCTCTGGCTGGAGCCCCGCCCAGACCCACCTCGGGGCCTCCCCAGCAAGGGACCCTGAGCCTCTCGTGACCCTCGGGAGGCTGTAAGCCAGCCAACCTCAAGACAGAAGCGTGAATGTCTGTGGCGGCTGTGGTTTGACAGTTAGCTCCAGAGAGAAGTCGCCCACGCGAGCCTCACTGCACGTGTGCACGCAAGAACAGGGACCGTGGTCCATCTGTCACCGCCAGCCCCTCTGTGCCCAGCTGAGCAGCCCTGCTCCTTCCATGCTAGGTGAGTGACCGTTGCAAGCTCTGTGGCTTCTCTGAGCCTCAGTTTCTCACCTGCACAAGAAAGGAAACACCTGGACCCTGTGTCCTGAGGTGGTGGTGTGCACCCCTGGGGTCAAGTACTCTCCAAACACCTGCTGGCGGGGACACAGACTCAGGCATGGCCCCGGCCCTCAGCGGGGTTCAGTCAGTGAGGGGAACAGAAGCGCTACTGGGGCAGCTGGGGGAGACCCCGGGTGAGGCCTAATCCAGTCCAGGGGACACAAGACGTGAGGTTCAAGCCCTGAAGGATGAGTAGGAATTCAGAACAAGAGAAGGAGGCCCCAGGTGAAAAGCTTGGACATGTGACAGAGCATAACCCAACAGGGACCTGCCCAGGCTCAGGACAGGCTGAGGGAGGTGGAGAAGCCAGCCCAGATGGTCATGACCGAGGGATGTGGGCTTGTGCCCAGGGAAGGCACTGAAGAGGACAGAGCTAGGATCGATCCAACCAGGGGTCGGGAGGGCCCCAAGTTGGTGAGCTGGATGGCAGCAGACACACAGTAGGCTCTTGCTCTGGGGAGAGACTGTGGCAGCTTCCAGGATCCCCGGTCACAGGAGCCATCCCACTGGCCGGGCAGGGAGAGGGGCTGCCGACGGGCTCCGATGACATCTCGGAGACATGGCTCGGCTGCACGGGTGATGCCAACAGTCCCTACTGCCCCCAGGCGGGAGGTCACTCTGTTGCCTGAAGGGTCAACGGGGGGCCTCTAGTGCAGGCCCCACCTTAGCCCCCTGGGTTCCAGGTCATGGGTCCCAGGCTCATGCAGCCCCACTGGGGTCCTCTGCACCCTCCTCTGTTCTCTTCCTCACCTTTTGGGAAGGGTGAGAGGGCCGAAGAGCCCACCTAGGAACCCACTCCTGAGCAGAAAGTGACACTTCCTCACCTGACTTCAAGGGGACAGGTGCCCTGGGCTGGGTCACCTGCTTAGGTGACCTCAAGGAGCACAGCAGGAACTCCCACTCAAGGACCAGGTGCTGCACAGGGGATGGGGAGGGGGCCCTGGCCAGCCTGCAAGGACCCCCACCTCGTAAGTCCCTATCACTTCCCCCATAGTCCTTAGCTTAGCTTTGCGCTTGGCCCCAGACTGGGGTTGTGGCTGGAAGTCCTGGCACACAGCAGTTGCCTAATAACATTTTTTGGATAGGAGATGGATGAGTGGATGGAGGGATGGAGGGATGGATGGATGGGCAGATGGATAGATGGATGGATGGTGACGGGTAGGTAAGTGGATGGATGGATGAGTGGATGGATGGGTGATGGGTGGGTGGATGGATGGATGGGTCATGGGTAGATGGATGAATGGGTAGATGTATGGATGGGTGATGGGCAGATGGATAGATGGATGGATGGGTGATGGGTAGATAGGTGGGTGGATGGATGGATGATGAGTAGACATGGATGGGTGGATGAATGGATGGGTGATGGGTAGATGGATAGATGGATGGATGGGTGATGGGTAGATAGGTACGTGGGTGAATGAATGGATGGGTGATGGGTGGATGAATGGATGGGTGATGGGTAGGTGGGTGAATGGATGGATGGGTGATGGGCAGATGGATGGGTGGTTGAAGAGGGCCATTGTAAAGTCATCTGCCTAGACTGCCCTCTTCATGGGAGGCTAGGGCAGGAGGATGGGGACAGAGGTCTAGGGTTTGCTGAGCCTTAGAACCCCACAGCCCAGTTAGCAGTGCCGGGCCTGTGGAGCACAGCGGCTGACCAGTCCCTAAAGGCTTCTTCCCTCACCACTTCTGGCTTCACCAAGACAAGTGGAAGCTGGCCTTGGTATTCACTTAGGTTCCCTTTTGTGTGTGTGTACTGACGGCGTTGGTTATTAGTGTGTTATTCTCAAAGGGCTAGCGATTTCCCCATGTATTGATTTGGCGATGCATCATTTACCATGTGCTAAGATTTGTACAACCACCAGCATCTGTTTCTAGCTCCCTATGTATCTGGAATCACTCACGTGTGGGGAAGGACCAAGATGCATGGACGGGTTTAGAATTCAAATTTCAGTCATTCCTACCTGTGCTGGGCTCCCCGTTCCAGCTGAGAAGACAGAGGTCTAGGCCAGTGGTTCTCAACAGCTCCAGCATCGTTGGAGGGCCAGTTAAATCTGTTTCTGATTCTGAAGATCTGGGGTCGGAGGGTCTGCACTCCTTACAAGCTCCCCCGGTAAGGCTGATGCTGCCAGTCACCCCCCGCCCACATTTTGAGGACCACTGGCCTCAGGTAGAGGAGAGGGTGCCGGGGCTCAGCCCTCAAGGTGAATACAAACCTCAGCTGCTGGGAATTTGAGCCCTGGGCCTTGGGCAAGCCATTCTCCTCTCTTTCTCCCTTGTTCTCCCGTGATAGCTAAGCTGCCCCATCCACGTTGGACGAGCGTGCTGGGCGGGTCAGACCGTCCGGAGGATGCTTAGGAAGGTGGGAGTGGAATGGCCTTGCTCAGTGGGAGCCCTTTGCAGGCGGGGGGTCTCGTGTCACAAGAGCCAGGGCTCTACAGCCCCTTCCGGCACCGAGGGACCCCCGAAGACGTGGCTCGGCAGCAAAGAAGCAGGACGGCCATTCCCTGTAGGCACCGTGCAGGGTGGACTGGGGGCAAAGGAAACCCCCTTACGGAGACGAGTGTAAGCTGACATTTCCCAGGCCTTGCCAGCCTGTGGGGTCAAGTGGAATCACGTTACCACCCAAAATTGCCTGAGCGCGGAGTTCTGTCTCCCGGCCAGGCCAGGCAAATGCCACGTCACGATACGGTCCACCGGGGACTCAGACAACGGGGTCGGGGCGCCAGTGTGTTACAGAGGCTTTCCAGAAAAACGTCATTTCGGTGTTGACTTGAAGCCTGCCCTCTGCCCAGACCCAACAGGACCCAGCTGAGCTGGGAACAGAAGAGTCTCAGAACAGAACAGGGCCTCCCCTGGCGGTGAGTGTCACCAGCTCATAGGAAGGAAGACTGACAAAAGGCTGCTGGGTCAGAGTACTTGAGGTCAAAGCCAGTCAGGTCAATTTATTGTGTGACCTGGAGTAATTTACTTAGCTTTCCTTCGCCTCAGAGAGCTCATAAGAGCACGGCCCTGTGGGATTGAGCGTGAGGAAGATTTAACGAGCCAGTGCGAGAGCAGCACGGTGCCTGGCACTCACTGGGCATGGGCGGTTGTCGCTCTGGCGTAGACCTGCTCTGGGTATGTGTTGTCTGAGGCCTGTATCTGTGCCAAAGTTGACTGGAGAATAATCCAGACATCGTTCTCACTCAGTGGGCCCCACCGTTCTCAACCTAATCCTTTCATGAAATTGTTTTCTCAAACCAAGCTCTCTCCTTGAGGTAGGGCCTCACCCAACTATCCAACCATCATGAGCCTCCAGATTCAGGGGGCCTGGAGATTGACAGACAGCACCCCGTAACATAGGAGGCCTTAATCCAGACCGGGAACCCCTGGAAAACCCAAGGAGAGGTCTGAGGGCATATAATCTCCTAAATTGTAAGAGGGGTTTTTTAATATTTATTTATTTATTTATTTATTTATTTATAATAAATAAATATTAATATTTATTTATTTATTTATTTATTTAGAAAGCGTGTGTGCAAGAGGGGGAGGGGCAGAGGGAGAGGGAGAGAGGATCCCAACAGGTTCTGCACGGTCAGCTCAGAGCCCGACTTGGGGCTTGAACTCATGAACTGTGCGATCATAACTTGAGCCAAAACCAAGAGTTGGGCATTTAACCAACTGAGCCACCCAGGCGCCCCTCCCAAATGGTCAGTTTTATGTTTGTGAGTCCGTGCAGATTTCTGGGAAAGAGGCCACAACTTTCATCAGGTTGTCAAAGGGGCCCAGCACCCCCGATAGGTTAAGAGACCCGCTTCAGAGAGGCTGAAGTCCTTGCCAGCGAACCCCCCCCACCCCTTGCCTGGACAGGATAGCCACCCCCGGGAACACACAGGGACCAAGACCCTGGGGCAGAGATGAGAGCAGGTCAGCCTGGCCTCTCCTTCCCTGAGAGCCAGGCTTTCTCCAAAGGGGGAGGAGGGCTCGCTCACCACGGTAAGACGTGAGAGCAAATTCCGAGTGTAAAATCCCAGGCGAAACTGGGTGACGGTGGTTGGCGTGACAAGAGGCATCCGTGGCCTTGTCCGGGAGGCAGGCCCCATCACAGACCCGGCGGGTGAGTAGCACGCGGGGTGGCTGGGCAGCCGCAGGGCCGGGACCCTGCACCTTCAGCCACCCGAGCCCTTAACTTCTCGTCCGAAAAATGGGGTTCCTTGGGGCCAGAATCTCGGTGGTAGCTGCCTGGCCCCTCTTCCTCCCGGGGTTGCTGTGAAGAGCCAGGAAGCCCACAAACCGGGGTGCTGCGTTCGGGCCGGGGCGCCTGAGTTGGAATCCAGAGCCGGCCCTCCCTCCCGGGGTTCCCCTGTGTCCTCCCAATTCACACACTGCTCGGGACACACCTGGGGGCCGCTGTCAGCCCTGGTCTCCCGGTGAGAGAGCTGAGACTGAACATTAGAAGGGATGGTGGCGAGGGTGGGGGTGGGGAGGGGGGAGGGGAATTGAGCCGGGAAAGATCAGAAGTGCCCCAGAGAGAAAGGAAACTGCGGCCCTGTGGTGAACGGTGAGATTCCTTTTCCCCATCACCTCGCGAAAAAAACTCCAATGAAGTATTTCTCGTTACCTTGTGGAATGGATCTATTTTGGGCTCAGTTGGCTCCGTTACCCGAGCGCCTTGCTTCCCGTGTGCCTTTGCAGGAATTAATCCTCGCCGCAACCCCGTGCAGAGGGTCCTGTTCTTTCCCAGGCCAGCTGAGCCGTGGAGGGCCGTGGAACGAGTAAGGGGGTGGCCCCGGGATTCTCCTTGGGCTGCCTGCTGTCACCAGGCTGGTGGCGCCTGGTGAGAACAGAGCCAGGGACCGACCATACCCAATATTCGCCGAGCGGCTCACCCCAGCTGCCCTGGCAGCCGCTTCCCCTGGCAGATGGGGGAACCCTCCCAGAGAGGCCTGCCCCGAGCCCTCTCCAGCACTGATCCCAGATTCCCTGCCTTTTCCATTGCTGCTTCCTCACGAGGACCGCTGCACCTGCTGCCTGGGCCCAGGTCGTCACCAGGCCCTCGGCTCAGCCTGCCAGGCCAGTGGGTGGATGGTGGGGGGGGCAGGCATGAGAGACAGGGGGGCCACTCCTTCTGGAAGGCTTGGGATTTGATAGTGTGCCTTATGGGGCGGCCACCCACTGCCAGAGAAGCTCGTGACCAAAGTTCCCCCGAGCAGGGCCACGGTCATTTCCTCTCTTCGAGGCCAGAGGATGGGATGGGGTTTCCTCACGCCACGGGCAAAGGGCCTTCCTGCCCTCAGGGGTGGGCTACCTGAACCCCGGGCCCCAGGTCTGGGGTTGGCATTTCTACTTCTTCAAACCTTGCTGTTTGCTGCCTTGCT
Organism: Cryptoprocta ferox; assembly: GCA_028646485.1. Taxonomy (NCBI): domain Eukaryota; kingdom Metazoa; phylum Chordata; class Mammalia; order Carnivora; family Eupleridae; genus Cryptoprocta; species Cryptoprocta ferox. The sequence goes on along the minus strand of CM053560.1, from coordinate 132,605,052 downwards.
GTATGACCTTGGGCAAGTCACTTCCCCTCTCTGTGCCTCAGAGTCCTCAGCAATAGAACGACTGATCCAATTTGCGCCCCCCCCCACTTAGATATTCTAAAACTGTGACTGGCGAGGATGTGGAGAAACGGGCACCCTCCTACACTGTTGGTGGGAATGTAAATTGGTGCAGCCGCTCTGGAAAACAGTGTGGAGGTTCCTCAAAAA
>CM053560.1:132594225-132604745 GCA_028646485.1 Cryptoprocta ferox | reverse complement strand
ACCGGCGAACTGAGGAACAATGACACTTTATGAACACAGTGACCCACAAACCAAGAAGAGTCTCCACGGCCACGGCCCCCAGGGTCCTCCATCCTCACGCACCCCGGGCTGCACTGTCGTGGGAGCAGGACACACCCCTGGCTGGGTGCGGAGTGTTTAGGGGACGACAGGGAAGACAAGCCCTGCACACTCGGGCTACCGGGAAGGCAGCTGAGAACCAGGCGGCCCTCACGGCCGTCCCGTCCCCGGGGAACGCACGCTGGTTGCTGTGTGACGCAGGACTCGGGACTTGCTCCAGTTAACCGTGCAGATGAAAAGAACTTGCAAGGCCACCCCGCCAACAGCCAGGAAAGGGAAGGAAATCACATGAGGGCGCGAAAGCCGAAAGGGAGCAGGGGCCCAGGATCAAAGGCAGCTTCCAGTAGCTCCAGAATGGAGAACAGTGCGTGAGCGCATGAATCAGAAGAGCACAAAGAGACCGTCAAGAAACAACATCAGGGCTTGCACAGGGAGCTCGCCGACAGGGAGCCCGACCCCCTGCGCGTCGAGAAACCGAGTCACGGCGTAGCGCGCACAGCTGTAAAGCACACTCATAGCACGGAGAAAAAGTTGAAATAATCACAGGAAACTCAGAGGAAAAGGACAAACCCTAACAGTTAGAGATGGTCCTTATGGAGCCCAGACCTTCCAGCATGGAGGGATCGGGGTCCTCCAAGTAGATGATCCAACAGCTAAAGCAAAAGAATATATATTTAGAGATTGAGAGGACACAGGAAGGACTGAGTATGATCGCCATCAGGAACATGCTGACTCTGGCCGAGTTAGCAGACTTGAAGGATAAAGGAAACAACTGTTCAGGCGCCCAGGAGGAAAAACCAAGTCACGAACAAGGGGAGGAAAAAAAAAATCAATCTGGCCTCACATTTTTCCACAGCAACATTTAATACGAGAAGACAAGGGAGCTTAGTCTTCAAAAGTGTGTGGAAAAGGGGAAACCGAGAATATTACGCCCAGTGAGGTTGTTCAAATTTATAGGCAACATGGAAAGGATCAGGGAAAACGGCACCCTGGAGCCTTCTTTGAAAAAAAAAATTACTCAGTAATGAAATCTAGCTGCGACTTAAAAGGGTCAATTTTTTTTTTAAAGGTAAACTCATGCCTCTGATACAGTATAAAATGAACACCTGTCAAAAATTGTATTTAACTCATTAAATAATTAGGGGACGAGCAATATGTTCCAAGTGGTTTAAGGGAAAATTAGAACACCCCTGAAATGAGTTTACAGCCGGTGCAAAACTGATCAGTAGCCCCAGGGCATCAATCAATTGCATTCCTCCAGACAAAATTCATTTGCGTTTCTAGGAACAAGAATCATTTGCATTGCCGTAAGTTTTCTACAACTTAGGTTTGCTCAAAGATGACGAAATACAGGACACCCGGTAGGTTTTTTCCAGGGGAGGTGAGTGGCATTTCAAAGTCTCTCATGATGTCTCCTGGCACAACCTACAGACAACTCCAAGTGCGAAATCCAGGGAAGTAACATGCTTTAAAAAAAAGGGGGGGGGGGCGGGGAAGGAATCTATTGAAATGCAGGACTACGATGAAATACTAGGAGAATTATGGTTGCAGAGCAGAATCTAAGTGTTAGAAACCTTGACGAAAGGAAAATATTAGAATCCGAGTCAGGAACCGAGGCAAGATGTGTAAGGGAAGTGATCCCCATTTTCATCGCAAGGAATGATTGAGTCTGCCCAAGTGAAGCATTTATTATTTTTCCCCCAAGACTCCAATCTCTTGATGAATTTCACAATCTTTTTTCTTAACATGAGAGAAATTCATTATGAACTAATATCTCTGTGGAAAGTAAAAACTTATCTAAGATTCAGCAATATTTTAGTTTGGTTTTTTTTTTTCTGTTAAACTCAAGTAAAATTACTTTTAGTTTTAAATCTAACATGCGTGGTACAATCCCATCTTTTAAAATTATTTAGACCAGAGGCACCTGGGGGGGGCGGCTCAGTCTGTTGAGTGGATGTCCAACTTGGGCTCAGGTCATGACCTCACAGTTTGTGGGTTTGAGCCCCGCGTCGGGCTCTGTGCTGACAGCTCGGAGCCTGGAGCCTGCTTCGGAGTCTGTGTCTCCCTCTCTCTCTGCCCCTCCCCTGCTTGCGTTCTCTCTCTCAAAATAAGTAAATATTAAAAACAAAAATTTTTTTAATTATTTGGACCTATTTACCTATCTACCTAGCTTCTTTATGCTCCGGAGTTCTCTGTAGATGACATTTCCCAGAGGTTACACTGGATAATGACCCATATTAAAGCATCTGCTTTGTGCGGTGGGGGAGGGGGTGTTTCTAGGTACTGGGAATACAGCAGAGAACAGAACAGATAGAGACCCTGCCATCAGGAAGCTGGCCTTCTGGGAGGGAGGGGCGTTGCTTCCTTCTCTGTGCTTTTCTGTACCGCTTGTTTTGTTTGAGAACGAGCATGTACTATGTTTATGAAAGCAGCGGTCACTACCTTCACACGCACGCCTCAGATGATTCTTCTAGACAGCCAGAGTTGAGGAGTGCTACATTTCATTTGAGCCATTGACACTCTAGTGTGAATTAGGTTTTCAGGAAGACAGAGGGAGGACCCAGAGTCTCTGCAGGTCCCAACCCAGGCAGCTGAATCTGGGAAGAGCTGAGGAGTCGAGCTGCTCCCCGAGGAATTCAGCCTCTCTGGCCTTGAAGGACCATTGAGCTTGTCTCCCGAGGCCCCCTTGCCAGGGGATCCTAAGCCAGTGAGACAGATGCCTGTTCTAGCTGCCACTGGACCCCGGCAGCTGGGGGCCCAGCCCAGCCGTGACGAGTGTCTGGGACAAGCCTGCCAGCCAAGGCTCTCCTCCTTCCAGATTTGGAGGCCCCTGAGCCCCATCTGACTCCACTACCCTCATCTCCTGCTCTCACCTCTTGGGCGGAGCTCTGACTCCTGCCCTTTTCCATTTGCCCCCTTACTCTAGCCCCACTGGCCTAAGCTCCCCTTTCCCACACCGCCGGGCCTTTGCACATGCTTTCTCCTCCACCAGAGTCCCTTTCCCTCCCTCCTTCCCTTGCCCCCTTCCCTTCTCTCCCCTGGAAGCCTTCCCCGGGCATACCCCCAACCCCACAGGTCAGGCCCCCGCCACCGGCTATGAGCCCCCCATGGGCCAGCAAGCATGGCTCTACTCATTCCTGTGGCCCAGTGACCGCGCAGTGACACAGTCAAGTCTTCCTCAGGAGGTCCTTGAAAGGAATAAGAAAGATAGTGTGCATTTCTATTTTAAGGTTTGGTAAAAGAATGACAAGGAGTGTGAAGGAGGAGGGGGAAGTGAAAGGGAGAATCATCAAGTCAGGAAGGGAAGGAGAGTAACCCCAAGTTGCTTGGGGAGAAAGTTCTCGCTTTCCTGGAGTCAGCGGAAGGTCTGTGGGGGCCGCGGGGTCAGACGGGGCTGAGTCCCAGCGGGAACCGCCCTCTCGGCCCCCCGCACCCCGGCTCCCACAGAGCCCCCCACATCACGCGGTCTCTCGCAGAGCGAGCGAGCGGGGCCGCAGGGCGAGTCCCAGCACCAGTGGTGAACTGCGGTCACCCCATCGCTCGCAGTGCCGGGGGGACCTCAGAGCAGGCGAGGATGAGGGCTGTGGCTGTCACCACCGTGCGGCCTGACGCGCCTCCTCCTGCCCCAGCAGTAGGGACGTGACCTCTTCCTCTCGGGCGCGTCGCCTGCTGTGGGGGCGGCCTGGGAGCACCCGCAACACACAGAGCGTGTGACAGGCAGGGCACCTCTCCTGCCAGCAGACTCGGGGCGCCTCCTGAGCCCCTCCCTGCCCCTGTCTGCACCCCCGTCCTCCCCACTGGCAAAAGTTAAGTCATGTTCACCTTTATTTTAAAAAGATTTTTAATGCTTATTTGAGAGAGAGAGAAAGAATGAGCAGGAGAGGGCAGAGAGAGAGGTAGACGGAGGATCTGAAGCAGGCCCCGCACTGAAGGCAGACAGCCCAATGTGGGACTCGAACTCCGGAATCGAGAGATCGTGACTGGAGTTGAAGTCAGACGCTTAATCGACTGAGCCACCCAGGTGCCCCACGTTCCCCATTTTTTTAAAAGTTTATTTGTTTTGAGAGAAAGAGACAGGGAGCGAGCATAGGGGAGGGGCAGAGAGAGAGAGAGAGAGAGAGAGAGAGACAATCCCAAAGCAGGCTCCACTCTGTCAGTGCAGAGCCCAATACAGGGCTCCTCTCACAAACTGTGAGATCATGACCTGAGCCGAGATGGAGTCGAGTCAGACGCTTAACCGACGGAGCGGTCAGGTGTCCCAACCTTGATCTTTTTAAGGTCTCCGAGGACTGCACTGAATGGATGCCCGGGGTCGCCGATCCCCCGCTGTGGGACATGCAGGTTATTTCTAGCCCAGCAGCGCTGTGAGGACCGCCCTGGTCCCACATCCCTTTGCGCGGAGGTGTGTGCAGGATCGATCTTCCGAGCCCTCTGCGAGGTCCCGCAGGTGAGATGCTGGAGGGTGCGGGTCCCCCAGAGAGACGGCTCAGGAACCCCACCAGGCCGTTCCTTTTGCAGGTTGGTCGGTTGTCGTTGTTTTGGCCGCAGGGCAGTGCTGGGCTCCAGCCCTAACTGCAGATGGTACAGAGCTGGTCGGGGCAGGTGGTTATGCAAATCAGACAAGGAAGTAGAGCTCAGGGGAGCAGAAGGGTTCACTCTGGGCTCCCTGCCGGGGAAGGAGCTGATCTAGGAGCGTCCCCTGGCCCTCAGGAGGCCTGAGGGGCTCAGGAAAGGGCCCACTGACCACCCAGTGCCAGGGGAATGGGTCCTGCCATTGCCCCGGCCCCTCTGTTCTAGCCCCTGTGTTCCTAGAGGTCCCTCCGGAGTGTCCGTATTGAGCTCAGAGTCCAGTGTGGACAGGTACCATAATAGGACGGCCGTTTCCTTCCCCTGGGCCCACGCTGGCATCCCAGTTGCCTGCCACAGCGCCCCCCGGTGATGTAGGGATGTCCAGTGGGGCCTCCTTTGTGCCTACAGCTCCTCGGGCGCCCATCCCAGGCCTGAGCCCTCAGCATGGCATTGTGTCCTTAACCGTGTGTTCTGGGACAGCAGAGTGGGTCACAGGGGCCCGGCTGCCCAGTGCTGCATGTCGCTGAACACCCTGACTGGGCCACACTGGCCCGAGGTGCTGGTGCCTGCCTGGCTGAGGGGCCCCCACGCAGGGCCTGTCCATGGGAATGATGAGCAAAGGGGTCCCGCCGTTAGCATGCTAGCCAGAGCTGCCGGCAAAGATCAACGAGAGGGAGGAGGAATCCCCCCACCAGAGCCTCAAGCCAACCCGGGCCAGCCCAGGTGAGGCTGGAGGAGCCCAAGCAGTCTCCATTCTGAAGTGCAGTCTCCAGTTTCTTTTGCCTTTTTAAAAAATTTTTTAATGTTTATTTATTTTGAGAGAGAGAGAGAGAGCATGTGTGTGAGGGAGCACATGAGTAGGGGAGGGGCAGAAATAGGGAGAGCATCCCAAGCAGGCTCCACGCTGTCAGCACAGAGCCCAGCGCGGGGCTCAAACCCACAAACCGTGAGATCATGACTTGAGCCGAAATCAAGAGTCGGCCGCTTAACCGACTGAGCCCCCCCAGGCACCCCTCTTTTGCCGTCTTTTGAACATTTCGGGCATCTTTTAGCTAATGGATTTAAGGCTTCCTGTGCCTAGGATTGGCGATTCTGGTAAGCATCTGTGGACTCCCCCAAGACACAAGGCTGCTGCGTCCCTGCCCACCTCTGTTCTTGGTGACTTTTGCCTGCGTTTGTGCACAGAATGGGCTCATGGCACGGAGCCGCCGGAGCGATGCCTGCCTCGGCGGCAGCGGCAGATGAGCTGGATTCCACCACAGGACCGCGTTGAGCTCCCCTGCAAACACACCAATCAAGGTGACACCGAGTCATGCCACCCCGGTGACACGCACGTCAACACCTGACAGTTGATCGCCAGCATGTTTTCATTGGACTCCAGCGGCCGCCACCCCTCATGAGTCGGGGCAGAAAAATCAGCCCATTTCAGCAGCTGATGATGGTCTGCTCTGATAAGGAGCCGGGTCAGGCTACCTCTTCCTCCAGGCCTGGTGCTGAGATCAAGCCTCCAGGCCTTTGCCCACGTGTCTCTCTGCCCAGGGAACCTCTTATTATCAGCCTTTAAAAAAAAGAGAGGGACTCATGACCGTCATATATAAAACTGAACATGTGTCAAAGTTGATTAAGCTCCTAAATCAACGGGGGAACCAGGCGCCTGTTATTATCAGTTCACAAGAGAATCTGAAGAACAGACACTGTTATCGATCAGGAATATTGAAATGAACACGCAAGCGAAGGCAACCCTGGGAAGGGAGCCAGTCGATGTTCTACAGGACAAGCCAGAGTCCGCGGGTCTATAGACAAGAATAATTTTGCATTACTTATCTATCATTTGCAGGGTTGTAAAATAGCCCTCATAGAACAGAATCAGATAATCCAAGAGGTGTCCCCTAAGAGTCTCGATCACACATCGCTTTTCCACAGTTGGACAAATATTTCCTTGCAGTCCCGACCACCCAAAGTCCTCCACCTGGTTGCTGAGCCCCCACCTTGTCCAGGAGCCCCCGCCCCCGGCTCCCCGAGTGGGTGGTGCCACCCACCGGGTTCCCCCAGTCGCTTGAACTTCTTTTCTTTAATGTTTATTTTGAGAGAGAGAGAGAGAGAGAGAGAGAGAGCATGCACGCACTCACTCAGAGGGGAGGGGCAGAGGGAGAGAGAGAATCCTAAGCAGACTCCGTGCTCAGCACAAAGCCTGACTTGGGGTTTGAGCTCATGAACCTTGTGACCATGACTTGAGCCGAAATCAAGAGTCAGATGCTCAACTGACTAAGCCACCCAGACACCCTTTTTTTTTTTCCTTTTATTTTTTTAGAGAGAGCGGGAGGGGCAGAAAGAGAATCTTAAGCAGACTCCTCACTGAGCTCGGAGTGTGACGTCGGGCTCAATCCTACGATCCTGGGATCATGACCTGAGCTGAAATCAAGAGTCTGGTCCTCAACCAACTGAGCCCCCCAGGTGCCCCTCAGTCCCTGATCACGCTCTTCTGTCTCCATCAGTCTTGTAAGAGTCTTAAAATCACCACTTGTGTCTTCACCTCTGATTGTGAGGGAGCACTTGAGGCATTGGTTGAGTAGATGAATTCCTGAGAGAACAGAGGAGTGACACAGGGCCTAAAGCTGGCGGCCATGGAGCGCCCCTGTGAGACAGGCAAAGACCTGCGGGTTGCGGAAATGTGTCGGCTTTCGAGCTGGATCCTAATAAGGGCTCCTCAGATAATAAGGCCCCGGAGCCAACAAGCCCAGAAGTGTTGTGGTCAATACAAACAGGTTGTTTGCTTTTCCCCCTTTCGCCACGGCACCTCGGAGAGCCTTTACTCGACCCCAGTGCCCCGGGAACGTCTCAGAAGGAGAATGCAACATCCCAGTGTTTTCCATGCTTATCTGATGCTGAAGCAACTTTTTAAAAATGAAGAAAAGATGAGGGTTCTGGAGAATCCACATTGAGAAAGACCAACTTAATCCAACCCGCCTGATTTATGGAATGGTCCAGACATTACTACTGCCTGTGTCAGAGCGCCCGCCCCAGCGCTAGAGCTCCTGTGTGGCTTTCGACAAGTTCCTTAACGTCCCCGCACCTCAATGGCTCCATCTATAAAATGGGACCAAACAGTTGCCTGGGTGGCTCAGGCGGTTAAGCGTCTGACTTCTGCTCAGGTCATGATCTTGCGGTTCGTGAGTTCGAGCCCCGCATCGGGCTCTGTGCTGACAGTCTTGGAGCCTGGAGGCTGCTTCAGATTTCGTGTCTCCTTCTCTCTCTGCCGCTCCCCTGTTCGTGCTCTGTCTCTCTCTCAAAAATAAAGAAACATTAAAAAAAAAACAAAAACAGGACTAGCAAGAGAACTTGCCTCAAAGTGGCTGATGGGGGGCGGGGAGGAGGTTAAATGAATTTCTGGGAGGAAAACGTGCAACATGGAGCCGGGCACAGTCTGCCCTCAGTCAGTGGTAACTGTGGTGTCTCTATTATTTATAAAAACATGAGGTGTCATTTATTGACTTCTCTTTGTATCACCTTGCTCGACCCTCACCTCAGCTGAGGCCAGATGCAGAGGATAAGGCCGATGAGGACAGCACACGCAGGAGGTGAAGTCACGGGCCCACAAGGCCTTGCAGCGGGCAGGGGGCCAAGGTTCTCGGACCAGGCACGAGGCCCGAAGAACAAGCCAGCCAAGGGCTTGGCATGAAGTAGGTGCTTTGTAAAGACCGGTTTCTTCTATTCCTTCCTCCCTCCCTTCCAACTGCCATGCTGGGCCGCAGTCGGGAGGTCCCCTCTGCCCAGGGTTGTGGTGGGACAGACAGAGGCCCGGGCCTGGCCTTCTCCCCCACCAGCTGAGGTGCCCCCTTCCGTTTCTTCTCCTCCCCCTTTCATGCCCACCCCCCTTTGTCCCCCCTGTTATTTGGGAACTCGAGGACCCCAGGGGTCCCTCTGTTCTCAGCCACCCTGGTGACAAGACAAAGAAGGAGCTCAAACTCGGCCTTGCTACAGCGCATGAAGCCCGGCGCCTGGGCTTGAGCGGCCGCGCCAGGCCCCGGGGCCAAGCACAGACCCACACGGGGCCCCACCCCAGGCCGGGCCAAAACTGCTGCCCCAGCTGACGGCTTGCTCGGAGAAGTGACTCAGCTCCAGGGCTCGGGCGCAACGTCCCCGTTTTATGAACTCAAGGTGTTTTCATAACAGCGGGGGAAGATGCGCCAGCAGCAGGCTGTAAACAGAGCAAGGATCTGGCTCCAACGCCCAGGTGCGAGCCGCCACCCACAGGCAGGGCCTCCCAGGCCGTCGGCTTCTCCACGGCGGCGCTTCCGTCCCGCCCAGGCAGGGCCGCGGCCTCCTGGCTTCACCCTGGCAAATAGCACAGACTCCCAAAATAACGTGCAGCCGCGCCTAGGCCGCATCTGTAAGCGAGGAGGGAGGCGAGGGACAGAGCCACGCGGCCTCCGGGGCCGGCTTCCGTCCTCCCCCGCCGCCCCGGCCTCCTGTGAGACCGGAAGTCTTCCCTGAGCCCGGGTCCTGGGACCGGAACTCCGGGAGGCCCAGCCCTGAGCTGGAGTTTGCAGGGGACGGGAGATGCACCTCGTCCCCCACAAGGACAGTGGTGCCGGGGGGGCACGACACAGGTGCCCTGGAACAGCAAACTGTGTACAAGGAGGAGGGCAGGGCTCAACCCGTGAGGATTCCAGAGCTGCCAGAAGTGGGACGGCACTGCCTGCTCACTCACCCTCTCCCCTACCCCCGCTCTTCCTTCCCTCCATCAGGGCACGTTGGACGGCCTACCCGTCCGCCTCACCCCAGGCTTACCCATGTCAGCAATTGGCGTCACTGTCCTCTGCCCAAAAGCCAAGGAGTCACCTTCGATCCTAATTTTTCCAATCCTCGGCAAGTCCCATCCACCTTCCCTGCGCTACACATCCAAACTCAGCCACTTCCCGGCCACCACCCACGCCCAAGCTTGGACAGCCGCACCACCTGGCCGGGGTCACCTGACCCCTCGGCCTGGGCCTCTAAAATCCATTCTCCACTCAACGGCGCAACGGTGTCACAGCATCTTTCTGAGGATACCATTTCCGGCCTTCATGGCTTCCACCGGATCCTACCAGCGATTCAAGCTTTTTAAAGAAACTGAACACAACAGCTTTGGCACCAGGCTATGAAGAGATGAACTGAACATCAGGAGAGCTCAGAGGCACGACCGTGCATGACGGAGAACATGTGATCGTGACAGAGAGACACCACCAACCCGTGGGGAAAAGACTCATAAATGGTGTTGGGACAAGCGGTGATCCATATGGAAAAAGGTAAAATTAGATCCCCACCTAACACCACACACATTCCAGGTGGATTCAAGGCTTACCTGTGAGTCACAAAGTTTAATACATCTAGAAGAAAATCTAGGAGAATATCTTTTTAATTAATTTATTTTTTAATTTACGTCTAAGTTAGGTAGCATATAGTGCAACAATGATTTCAGGAGTAGGTTCCTTAATGCCCTTTGTCCATTTAGCCCATCCCCCCTCCCTCAACCCCTCCAGTAACCTTCTGTTTGTTCTCCATATTTAAGAGTCTTTTCTGTTTGGTCCCCCTCCCTGTTTTTATATTATTTTTGCTTCCCTTTCCTTATGTTCATCTGTTTTGTATCTTAAATTCCTCATATGAGTGAAGTCATAGGATATTTGTCTTTCTCTGACTAATTTCACTTAGCATAATACCCTCCAGTTCCATCCGTGTAGTTGCAAATGGCAAGATTTCATTCTTTTTGATTGCCGAGTAATACTCCATTGTGTATATACACCACATCTTCTTTATCCATTCATCTGTCAATGGACATTTGGGCTCTTTCCATACTTGGACTACTGTCGATAGCGCTGCTATAAACATCGGGG
>CM053560.1:132554211-132593725 GCA_028646485.1 Cryptoprocta ferox | reverse complement strand
GCAAGATTTCATTCTTTTTGATTGCCGAGTAATACTCCATTGTGTATATACACCACATCTTCTTTATCCATTCATCTGTCAATGGACATTTGGGCTCTTTCCATACTTGGACTACTGTCGATAGCGCTGCTATAAACATCGGGGTGCATGTGCCCCTTTGAAACAGCACGCCTGTATCCCTTGGATAAATACCTAGTAGAGCAATTGCTGGGTCGTAGGGTGGTTCTATTTTTAATTTTTTGAGGAACCTCCATACTGTTTTCCAGAGTGGCTGCACCACTTTGCATTCCCGCCAACAGTGCAAAAGAGAGCCTCTGTCTCCGCATCCTCACCAACATCTGTCGTTGCCTGAGTTGTTAACGTCAGCCATTCTGACAGGTGTGGGGTGGCATCTCATTGTGGTTTTGATTTGTCTTTCCCTGATGATGAGTGATGTTGAGCATTTTTTCATGTGTCGGTTGGCCATCTGGATGTCCTCTTTGGAGAAGTGTCTATTCACGCCTTTTGCCCGTTTCTTCACTGGATTATTGACTTTTGGGTGTTGAGTTTGGTTAGTTCTTTGTAGCTTTTGGATACTAAGCCTTTATCTGATATGTAATTTACAAATATCTTCTCCCATTTCGTCGGTTGCCTTTTGGTTTTGCTGATTGTTTCCTTCACTGTGCAGAAGCTTTTTATCTTGATGAGGTTCCAATAGTTCAGTTTTGCTTTTGTTTCCCTTGCCTCCGGAGACGTGTCGAATAAGAAGTTGCTGCAGCCAAGGTCAAAGAGGTTCTTGCCTGCTTTCTCCTCTAGGACTTTGATGGCTTCCTGTCTTACCTTTAGGTCTCTCATCCATTTTGGGTTTCTTTTTGTGTAGGGTGTAAGAAAGTGGTCCAGGTTCATTCTTCTGCATGTCGCTGTCCAGTTTTCCCAGCACCATTTGCTGAAGAGACTGTCTTTATTCCATTGGATATTCTTTCCTGCTTTGTCAAAGATTAGTGGGCCATACGTTTGTGGGTCCATTTCTGGGTTCTCTGTTCTGTTCCAGTGAGCTGAGTGTTTTTTGTGCCAGGACCATACTGTCTTGACGAATACAGCTTTGGAATATGTCTTGAAGTCTGGGATTGTGATGCCTCCAGCTTTGGTTTTCTTTTTCAAGATTGCTTTGGCTATTTGGGGTCTTTTCTTGTTCCATACAAATTTTAGGATTCGTTGTTCTAGCTCTGTGAAGAATGCTGGTGTTATTTTGATAGGGATTGCTCTAGGAGAATATTTTTATGAGGTCAGGGAAAAGAATTATTTTTTTTATTTCTTTTTACTTGTTAAATGTTTGTTTATTTATTTATTTTGAGAGGGGGGAGGGGCAGAGAGAGAGAGAGGGAGAATCCCAAGCAGGCAGAGCCCAACACGGGGCTCAAACTCACAATCCCGAGATCATGACCTGAGCTGAAATCAAGAGTCAGACACTTAACCGACTGAACCACCCAGGCGCCCCGATTTCTTTTTTAAGTAAACTTTTTGTTAATTAATGACATGCATAAGGAAAAGCGCATGTCGTTAAGGGTGCAGCGTGATAAAATTTCACAAAGCGAACCCAGCTTTGTACCCAGCGCTCAGGCCATGAAAATAGGACACAGCCAGCGACTCGGAAAGTCCCCATGTACCTCTTGATAAGGAAGAATATCCTAGGTACAAAAAGTATCAGCCATAAAGGAAAATATTATATGAGTCTGATAACATTTACATTCAAATCTTCAGTTCAACAACAACAGCAAAAATACCACAACCCACACGATAAGATAAGCCCAGTCTGGGAGGAGATGTTTATAACCCACACAACAGGCAGGAGATTAGTTTCCAGAACATGTAAATGACTTCTGCAAATCAGAAAGACAGACCACCAACCCAACCTAAGAGTCAGCCAAAGTTGTGAGCAAACACCTCACAGAGAAAGAAATGCACAAGGCGAAGGACCTCAGGAGAAGAGGTGCTCTCCTTTGCTGCCATCAGAGAAATCCAAATTACAATAGTAGCAAGATATTCTGTCTCCCCCATCAGACTGGCACAACTTAAAAGAAAACAAACAAGGGGCACCTGGGTGGCTCAGTCGGTCGAGCGTCAGACTCTTGATTTCAGCTCAAGTCATGATCTCACGTTTTGTGAGCCCCGTACATCGAATCCCTGCTTGGGATTCTCTCTCTCCCTCTCTCTCTCTCTGCCCCTCTCCTGCCCATGCTATGCTCTCTCTCTCTCTCTCTCTCTCTCTCTCAAAATAAATGTAAATAAGGGGCGCCTGGGTGGCTCAGTCGGTTAAGTGTCCCACTTCGGCTCAGGTCATGATCTTGCAGTTTGTGGGTTTGAGCCCCGCCTGGGGCTCTGTGCTGACAGCTTGGAGCCTGGAGCCTGCTTCGGATTCTGTGTCTCCCTCTCTCTCTCTGCCCCTCCCCTGCTCTCGCTCTGTTTCTCTCTCTCTCTCTCTCTCTCAAAAACTAAATAAACGTTAAAAAAATACATATATACATAAACAAACTTTTAAAAAAGCAAAAGAAACAAAAAACTGCTGCTACCAGATGTGGCCCCAGCCCCAGACGTGGCTGGGGGAGGACATAGGGAAGGGCCCTCTTCTCTTAGCCCTGTGGCCACTGCACTTCTTTGCTCCGAAGCATCTGGCAGCCCCTGTGGCCCCTGACCTCTGAGCCCCAAACTCGTAGGGGTCTCCCGTTCAAGGGAGCAACTGTTAACTGGCCTCACAGAGTCTGTGGGCCGAGAATTGGGACGGGGCCCAGAGGGGACACCTGTGTCTGTCCGGCCACACCTGGGACCTCAGCTGGGCGGCCTGAAAGCCCTTCACTCCCACGAGGTGATTGATCAGCGGAGACCTTGGCCCAGCATTGGCCGGAACCTCCCCGTGGCCCTGCCAGGGACTTCCTGGCACCGTGGCAATGGGTTCAAAGGTCAGGAGAGACTTGGGGAGAGAGAGGCTGAAGCCTTATCTTTATGATCTCGCCGTGGAGGCCACATGACATCGCTCCTGCCGCAGTTTATTCATCAAGGCAGCCGCAGAGGCCAGGCCTTTGTGAGGAGGGCCCGCCGGTCAAGAGAAGGGGACACAGCAGGGACTGATCACCTCAGCCTGGTCACCAACGCGGCAAGTCACTCTCCTTCTCGGGGCTTACCTTTATCACCTATAACGTGTGGTGAGATGGAAAAATAAAGGGAGGAGGTCTCCTGTTCCATTGTGGACCTTTTGAGAATCTGATGGAAGGAATGAACGCTCCCCTTGGGGGAAGAAAAGTGCGCTCAGGCGCAGGCATAGAGAACTAGGCCAAGGGGTGCCTGGGTGGCTTAGTTGGTTTTAGTTGGTTAAGAGTCTGACTTCGGCTCAGGCCATGATCTCACGGTTCGTGAGTTCAAGCCCCACGTCGGGCTCTGTGCTGACAGCTCAGAGCCTGGAGCCTGCTTCAGATTCTGTGTCTCCCTCTCTCTCTGCCCCTCCCCTACTCACTCTGTCTTCTCTCTCTCTCTCTCTCAAAAATAAATAAACATTTTAAAAAATTAAAAAAAAAAAACTAGGCCAAAAGTTCCAGGCGCATTCAGAGTCCTCCTACCTCAGTGGTTACGTGTGGGGCCTCTGGACCCAGAGCATCCGACTGTGAATCCTGCCTGCACTCCTTACCAGGGAAGAGATCTTGGACGTGTGTCTCAGTCTCCCTGTGTCTATTTCCCCACATTTAGAAGGTAGGAATGCATTAGTCTTCAGGGAACTGAGGACCCAATACTCAGTACTCAGTACCTCTGACAAAACGGCGGCTCTGTTTTATTCAACTGGAAAAGCCCAGATGTGTGTGGTTGCTGGTGTTGGTTTGGGAGCTCAGACAGAGGATCTTTGTCCCTTCTCTTAGAAAATCTCTTGCACCGGTGGCTTAGTCATTTGGAGCGTCCAACTCTTGGTTTCGGCTCAGGTCTTGATCTCACGGTTTGTGGGTTTGAGGCCCACATCATGCTCTGTGCTGTTAGCGTGGAGCCTGCTTGGGATTCTCTCTCACCCTCTCTCTTTGCCCCTTTCCTGTTAGCACACACACACTCTCTCTCAAAATAAATAAATAAACATTAAAAAAATCTCTTCACTAAAGACCTCCCCTTCATCTCCTTGCCCCGAGTGGGGTCATGCGAGCCCTCCACCATCAGTGAGGATGAGGACTGGAGGGTTAGCTCAGAGGTTCTCAACCAAGGGCCAGAACTGCAGCTCAACAGGGTGTTTGGAAATGTGGGGGGGATGTTTCAGGTCATTGCAATGATTGGGCATTTCGTGGAAGGGGGGTCACTGCCACACATGGAACAGTGTACCTGAAGAACATTCCCCTGGAAATGCCAAGAGCATCTCGCTTTGAGAACCTCCGAAGCTCGGGGTCTCTAGAGCGGAAGCAATGGAACGGGGAAGGCTGGGAATGTGGGCGGTCAGCCGGCCCAGGGGCATCCGCGGCCACACTCCCCTCGGGGGCCACTGCTAGGAGCACGGGTAAGTGCTCGGACCCACGCACACAGATGTTAGCATCTGGGGACCAGGCCTGTGGCCAAGGCTGAGCCAGAACCCGCTCTAGGAGCAGGACGTGGTGTGTGTGGGGACACGCAGTGTCTCTGCTCGTGCTCTCACTTTCCTTGGAACTTCGTGCCTGGCCCTGGGGGGGGCCGCCCAGAGCGTCGCCACATCCTGCTGTGTCATGCCACATCCTCTGGTCAGTCCCCAAAGGGACCCTGACTCAGCACCAGACACAGTGGGGCAGGTAAAAGGAAGTGGGGGAAACGTCACGGCTGCTGGTTACCATGTCCTTCCCCCTGGCCCAGTTCCCGGCAGGCAGGGAGTCACCACCCCCCTCCCTGGGGTGGGGGGAGTGGAGGGGGGACCAAAACTGTGACACTGCCAGCATCTCGGCTTGGTGGCTTGCTGGACCTCTGCCGCCTTCAGGACCTAGGGACGGGAGAGGGCTGGATCTGATCCCTGAGCAAGCCGGAGGAGTGTCTCCCCAGCCCGAGGGACAGAGAAGCAGAGGTCACCTTTTGGAAGGGTGGACCTGGCCCCACCCCTGCCTGAGGGTCCCCAGCCCCAGGCGGAGGGGGGCGGCGTTGAGGAGTCTACCCTCTGCTCACAGCTGGGGCCTGAACGGTGGGTTTCCACAGACACTGCGTAAAGGCAGCGGGTTTTGTCGTTGCTATTCTGACGGTAAAAGCAAATCCTATTCACAGTCAAAAAGGTTGAAAGGCTCAGGGAAGAAAAGAATATAAAACCTCAGCCTCAAGCCCATCACCTAGGACAACTGCCCTCAGCCTGTTGCTGTATTTTCTTCTAGTTCTTTCTCAGTGCATGTATATGAACTTCATTTATATGTCTTATTTTATAACCAGCTCCTTTTTTTTTTTCTTTTAAAAATACAGTATGGGCCAGGGGCGCCTGGGTGGCTCAGTCGGTTAAGTGTTCAACTTCCGCTCAGGTTATGATCTCATGGTTCATGGGTTCGAGCCCTGCAATGGGGTCTTTCCTGACAGCTCAGAGCCTGGAACCTGCTTCTGACTCTGTGTCTCCCTCTCTCCCTGCCTGCCCCCTGCTTGCACTCTGTCTCTCTCTCTCGAAAATAAATAAACATTTAAAATTTATTTTTATTTTTTAATTTTTTTAATGTTTATTTATTTTTGAGACAGAGACTGAGCATGAGCAGGGGGAGGGGCAGAGAGAGAGGGAACACAGAATCTGAAGCAGCTCCAGGCTCTGAGCTGTCAGCACAGAGCCCAGCACGGGGCTCTAACCCACAGACCATGAGATCATGACCTGAGCCGAAGTCAGAGGCTTACCTGACTGAGCCACCCAGGTACCCCTTAAAAACTTTTTTTAATAAAATAAATAAAATTTCAGTATGAGCCATTTTGTGGTTTGAAAACACTATATGGACAAAAGGCACAGCTGGCTTATCCTTCCCCCACTCAGTGCCACCACAGTTCCCGTCCCCGGCATCGCCTGTGTGACGGGGGTGGGCACACAGGAGCTGAGGTCGCTGGGAAAGGGCCCTTGGGAAGCCAGGGGTGAGCAGAGTCACAGGCCCCTCCTGAGAACCTGCTTCCCAGTAGGAGATTCGCTGACCTCCCAGCCCAGTCCCCCACCGGCCACATGGGGTGTTCCCTCCATGAATGTAAGCGGCCCTTTGTCTGCAGCCACAGACCATGGGCACCATGGGCAGCCGTCTGGGGACTTCTGGGCTGCTCCGCAGACAGTGGGCACTGTCATTCGTCTTGCCCTTCCCCAAAGCCAGGAGAAATCCATTTCTCCAAGCTTGGCCAAGGTACATCAGTTCTGGTGACCATAGAGCCAGTGTGGGGTGGCCTGTTTCCCACAGGAAGGTGTGGGTCACAGGCTGGGCTCTCACAGCTGCAAAAGTCCTCAGGTAACTCCAGCTGCCTTCTTTCAGCACCTGCCGTGTGTGGGGCATTGTGCCAAGGATTTTATAGAATTAGTTCATCCCATTCTTGTGACATCTCAGCAGGGAGGTATCATTATCCCGATTTAATGGATGAAGAAACTGAGGCTCAGCAAAGTTAAGTCATAGGTCAGCTTCCTCGTTGATGGATCAGGCATCTGAGGCCAAGAGAGCAGAGGTGGCCCGCCCAGGACGGGTGCCACCCTAAAGCAGGCCTTGTCCCCTGGACTGGGCCAGGCTGCCTGTGTCTGAGGGCCCTGGGGAGTTTGCCCAGGACAGAGGCCAGGGTCAAAGTTCAAACGGACATGTCCAGCCAGCAGCCACGTTCCGGGCACTGGGCCTCCCAGCACCTCCCCACCGCAGCCCTGCCGACTCAGGGAGCCCAAGAAAGTCCAAATTTTATAAGGCCCACCCAAGCGCCCTGGGATTTCCCATTCTGCACTTGTTGTAAACCTAGAATGGCCTCTTCCACTGGGCACACGGGCGTGGGGACATACATGTGCGCCCTGCCTCCTGCACCAGCTGTCCAGTCACAGGTGACAGCTTCTGGGTGAAGACCAGGGCTCCGGACCCGCTTCTCCCCACTAATGTCCAGCGTGACCTTGGCCAGGTCTCACTCCCTCTCTGAGCCTCAGTTTCCTCATCTGAGGAACCCCAACCCCGTGACTCTCCAAGGGCAGGCATGGTGAGGACAGCTCTTCGGCTCGCTCCTCCCTTGAGGATGACTCTTCAAGCAGCGATAGCCACTACGTTTTTACCTCCTATGGGGGTTCCGATGGATGACCATGACTGGAACACAGTAGAGAGGAGGATCCCCCCGCTGTGTGGTGATGGATTAGCAACGTCTGCCATGGGCGAGGATGGAGACGTGGGGGCACGTGTGCTGTGTGTTTGCCATACCCGTGATCCCCCAAGGGTCTCGTCCCAAGTGAACCCTCAAGGAGTTCCCCCAATGCTCCCCACGGGTGACATGCCCCAGTAACCCCATTTCTGTGAAGATGGACTCCTTGGAGAAATTACGCAGCTCTCGAGAGGGGATTTCGCATTGGTGCGTGTTTCTTGTAGCCACTTCCTGTCCCATATAACGCTCCCAGGGGCCTGCACAGGGCTCATCCGTGAGGTCACGCTGCTGCCTTTGATCTCTTCGACGCTGGGGGCCTCTGTCGTGGAGAACAGGGCTTTCGGGCTGTCTGCTTTCCTGGCAGTGCCCCGGCTTCTAAATGCCCCCATTCCCACATCTCGCCCTCCCCCGTGGCCCGTTCAGGGCCGACATGCAAATTCAGACCTGGTTTCCGTGGCTCAAGTGGCAGAACGCGTGGCCCTCCCAGGAGGGCACATTACAAGCACAAACTTAAGTCCCTCCAGCGACAGAACTCCAGGCCTCGTGGCTGGTGGCTGGGACGTGTCTGGTGACGTGGGGATGGCCTGACCTACCTCAAATTGGTCAGGCCAGCGAGTGTCTGGACCGGCTTCTGTCCACCTTTGTCACCGTTTGCAGGTCTCTTGTATTTCCTCCTGAGACAGGCTTGTTTGGTTCTGATAGGTGATTCCACTCCACCCCTGTTTCCCAAGCCTTCCGGGTCAGAGGGCTCCCCACCCAGTGCTGGGAGGTCAAAGGGAAAGTCCTGTGCTGGTCAGTGGCTCTAAATCGCAGCGAACGTCCTGAGTGGCGGACAGCATTTTGCAGGATCCCCAAACTTTTCCTGAGCGTAGGAATCCCACTTCCACGTTCGGCGACTCCTCACCGAACGGATGCTCAATTTCCACTGAAATGCCTCCAGAGCTGGGGAGCTCAGTGGAAAGGATTGGAAATTCTAAGCATCTTCTCTTTCTTCTTTGTGCCTGTATGTAGATTCAAGTCTTCTACTGTGATGAATGAAACCATTCGTTCACCAGATATTTATGGGGTGTCTCTTGTGTGCCAGGCACTGTTGTAGCCACTGGCGATAAGCAGCGAACAAAACAGACAGAAATCCCGCCTACGTAGAGCCGACAGCCTAGTGAGGGAAGAGAGGCAACAAACCAACCCATAAGGAGACTATAGAGTATGTCCGGTGGTGATAGGGCATTGGAGAAAAATGAAGTGGGGGAAGGGGAATGGGAGCGTTCGTTTGCATGTTAACATATTGTAGGCAGTGAAGGCGATGGTTGAGCAAAGTCCTGGGAGAGATGAGCATTGTGCAAGAGAAGTCCAGATGGAATGGCCAGTGCAAAGGTCCCGGGGTAGGAGTGCAGCTGGAGGGACCGAGAAGCGGCAGGGAGGCCAGTGTGCTGGAGCCAAATGAGCCGGGTGGAGAACTGGGCGATGGGACCTCAGGAGGAGAGGAGGAGCACATAGTGCTTGCGTGTGTATGTCTTTGCTAATGCAAGAAGCCGATTTTTTTTTTTAAATAGGAAAGGGTTGGTTGGATTCTAGTAGAAGCTCAAACCCAGATGAAAAGCATACCCACATCCTATCAGTCCAGGAGAGCCAAGTGAAGACCACACTGGGAGCCACATGATGGGACCAGCATTTCTGGAAGTCACATAGTGCCTGGCCCGTCACCTGGGGCCAAAGGGATGGGGCAGCTTTGTTTTACAAGCAGTTGTATTGATGTGGGGAAAATGGAAACCAAATGACTCTGTAATTTGGTAAGAGGCTTCACGGAAAGGGCTGGGCTTCGTTGGGCCTAGTTGGGGGGCATGAGAGGGTGTCCAGTGTTCTCAGGCCTGGACCTGAGGGAAGGTACCCGGAGCGGGGGGCACGGAACGGGGCTCTCCCCGGCTGCCCCGGGCCTGTGAGTGCCCCTCAGGGGAGAGTTCTTGGCAGACGGCGGGAGGGTCCAGACACGGAGAGGACCCAGGCATTCGTTATGCGAACCTTAGCGTGAGTCAGCCCCAACAGCCTGGTGGGCCCTGACTGTCCTGATCCTTGAGAACCCCCAGCAGGGGACAGCCACTGAGGGGGACTTCACCATCTGCATCGTCAAGCTCTCCATGCCTGTCGCCAGCAAGCCTGTGAGACACGCTCCGGGCCCCGGGACCCGAACCTGGCGGGAGGCTGCCTCTGGGCCCACCTGACCGCCCTTCCTCCTGGACTCGGAGCTGCAGGGAACACGGTCAGGCCCGGGGACAGGGAAGGAACAAACACGCAGCGGCGGGAGAGGGGGGAGGAGAGGAGGTGAGGTGAGGCGAGTCAGGGCAGCAGGAGGGGGGAGCGGAAGGCCACAGGGAGGTGATGGCCGCGGAGTCTGCGTTTTATCTTGAGCGCTGCCCGGGCCCTGCCCAGCCCCGGCCCAGCGGAGCCGGCCAATGGGAACATGTAGAACTCTCAATCCTCCCTTCGCCAGGTCCTGACAAAGTGTCATTGTTACAGTCACGGACATAGATCGTTTTCTTCCAGATGGTAGTTTTGGCGTGCGCGTGTGTGTGTGTGTGTGTGTGTGTGTGTTTATTCGCTTTGATGCTGAGAGAGAGAGAGGAGGCAGGGTCACATAACAGGCCTGGTGCACACAACTTCAGGGGGATGGTCCCATGGGAGCCCAGGTCCCATCGGGGACTGCGACCCCCACTTTTGCCTTCTGCTCCAGCCCCCGTATAGCCTGCTTCTCCCAGCCCAGCAGGGCCTGCCCAAGGGGAGCAGTGATGCCCAGGATCTGACAGCAAAGAGCTTGTAAGCCCCCCGCCCCCGCCACGGGCCCTTAGAGTGGTCGCTGGGGTTAGCCTGACACGGGTTCAAACCTCTGACTCCACCACTTCTTGTCCATGTGACCTGGAGCAAGTTATTTAATCCCTCCAAGACTAAATGTTCTCATCTGTAAAATGGGTAGTGCCTCCTTGATGGGGTTGGTGGGAGGATGACAGAAGACTCTCTGTCGAGCATGTAGCACGGTGCCAGCGCAGAGCAAGCACTCCGTGAATGTTGGCCATTACGATTATTTTCATCATCATTACTGTCGGCCTGACCACCTCACAATCTCCTGTTGACACAGGATTTCACTGCCCGAGTTTGCCTTTGTGTTTATGATTGTGTTGGCATCCAGCAGTCCTTTTTAATTGCTGCTGGCTAACAAGAAAAGAACAGAGGCGGATTTAATGCGTAAATGATGCGTTGAAGCCGAGTGAGGGCCAAATGATGTAACAGCCCGCTGTGTAAACAGAACCATTGCAGTCATTCAAACAGGGAATAGTGGGAGAACTGAGTCACCCCCAGCACAAGGCAGCGTCCGTCCGTCCGTAGGCATGTCACACCCGCAAGGAGGTCCGCTCTCATTGGTCCGTCCCACGTCCCTGCAAGTGGCCCCTGGTTTCAGCCAAACGACACCTTCCTTCCCTTTAGACTGATGTGACTTCTGAACTGTGTTGGGTTTGTAGTTTTGTTTATGTTTATCATGTGAATTTCTCCAGAACCTATCGCTAAGTAAAAAACAAACTGTGACCTGCTACCTTTGGATAAAAAGAGAGCATACAAGAATACATATGGAGAGAGAGAGAAATGTGTGTGTGTTTTTCTTTTTTTCAGGAAGAAAACACTGGAAGGATAAATCAGATCTAATAAAAATTGGTTCTCGGGTGTGGAGGGGACTCTACAGAAGGGGCAGAGGTAGGGTCGCTTTATGTGTGTTTTTCTGTACGGTCTTGACCTTTGAATCATTTTGGATTGATGGTTGCATAAGAACTGGGAAAAGGAGGGGTGTCTGGGTGGCTCAGGCAGTTAAGCGTCCGACTTCAGCTCAGGTCATGATCTCGTGGTCCGTGAGTTCAAGCCCCGCCTCGGGCTCTGTGCTGACAGCTCAGAGCCTGGAGCCTGCTTCGGATTCTGTGTCTCCTTCTCTCTCTGCCCCTCCCCCACTTATTCTCTCTCTCTCTCTCTCTCTCTCTCTCTCTCTCTCCCTCTTTCGCTCTCTCTCTCTCTCTCTTCCACCACCCCAAAGAAAGAATTGGGAAAAGGAATGTAAACCTAATATAACCTCAGTCACCACTGGGGAGGCTGCAGGAGTGTCTCTCCCAGAAAGGGAATGTGCAAGGGCTCAGATTAGAGACGCGATGTCGGTGATAAAGGTCCCCATTGCTTCCCAGGAGAACTATCTTCCTAGAACACTCTCTGGAAGTATTTCTTCTCTCTAAACAACTCGAAGGTCAGGAAGATCAGCCCTGCCAGGACTCTCTGGTGAGAAAGACTAGAAAGCACGATGCCGCGGCCGGTGCTGGAACATGGTCTCTGAGGGGCATCTGGCAGTCTGTCCCCCATGCGGCCAGATTGCCGGGTGCCCTCTAGAGAGCCCTGTCCGCTGGTGTGCCTGAAATGGCTTCTACAGCCCCCAGTCCCCAGCCCCCAAGCAGGCATCAGGGTGTAGGGTGGCACCTGCCGGCCAGGCCCCACCAGCCTCCATCAGCCTGGTCCCTGCGCCCCAGCGGGCTGCCCGCCTATTCTGCACGTCATGATGTGAACAAGTCCAGAAGCTGCCCACTGACCTCTGACCTCAGAAGCAAGAGGTCAAAGGAGTAGGTGACTTGCAAGATGGGTACAAGGCACCTTTGGGCCACCCGGGGACCAGACCACACCAAAGGCTTTGAGCACAGACGGCAATGTGAGGAGGCTGGCAGCTCTCCTGTCGGGGGTGGGGGGGCCAGGTAATCTCAGCTGTGGTGAGGCAGAGATTTCATGCCCGAAAGCCTGGTTTGCGGCCCATGTGGAAGCATCAGGAAAGCATTCCTGGGGCACCTGTGCGGCTCAGTCGGTTAAGCGTCCGACTCCAGCTCAGGTCATGATCTCATGGTTTGTGAGTTCGAGCCCCACGCCAGGCTCTGTGCTGACAGCTCAGAGCCTGGAGCCTGCTTCGGATTCTGTGTCTCCCTGCCCCTCCCCCGCTCACACTCTGTCTCTCAAAAATAAACAAACATTAGGAAAGCATTTCTGCCTCGGAAGGAAAACAGAGGCCACTTAATCCCAGCAGCCACTGCATCTGGCCAGATGCTGTGTGGAGCACTCTGCAGGCATCACCAGACGAGCTGGGTAGCTTTTGGTCCCATTTCACAGATAAGGAAACTGGGCGTCCGGAGCTGGAATTGGACTGACAATCGGCACACCTGGAAGGTCTCCTGCAACGTTTGTGTGGGGGAAGGGCAGCTCGGTGGCCCAGCGGTACACACATTCCAGAAACCTCGACGGGTACCACGGGCAGGATGCAGGCGAGCGGGCCTCATCCAAGAAAGACCCAGATGTGAATCACGGCCAAGCAGCCCACACCACGACGCTCGAGGGAACCGGCCTCTGATTCAGCCATGGTTCAGGAAGCAGACAGCTGAGTGGTTTGCATGTGTGGGCTTTCCGTTCTGCATCCCAGGTTCAAATCCTGGGTCTTCCTCTTCCTCACTGTGACTCTCAGCAAGCTGTCGGTTTCTTAATCTGTAAAATGGGGATAATAATGCCTTGCCTCAGGGTCGTTCTGAGCAGTAAATGAAGCGATCAGCATAAAGCACTTGGCAGAGAATCAGCAAACGAGTGCTCTGTAACTTTCCAGTGTTAACCCAAAGAAAGTTTTTTTTCGTAAATTTTTTAAATTTCTTTTTTTTTAATGTTTATTTTTGAGAGAGAGAGACAGAGACAGAGAGACAGAGCATGAGAGGGGGAGGGGCAGAGAGAGAGGGAGACACAGAATCCGAAGCAGGCTCCAGGCTCCGAGCTGTCAGCACAGAGCCCGACGCGCGGCTCGAACTCAAGAACCGTGAGATCATGACCTGAGCCGAAGTCGGACGCTTAACCGACTGAGCCACCCAGGTCCCCCTTTCCCAAAGAAACTCTTGTTGCCACGCCACCTGCTAGGCTGCCCGTGCAGGTATGGTTTAGGAAGAGGCACCTGAACCCACCCAAGTAGGTGGGCAGTGGGACCCCAGGCCGAGCAGCCCTGGCCAAGCGCAGGCTTCTCCAGGTGATGAGTGACACCCCGTCTTTCCCAGGCTTGCACAGGAGCCCACAAACCCACGTACCGAGTTATGAGAGTCGCCGCACTTCCCCAGGGCAGTCCCCGAGCCCGCAGGTGACGCGGGAGGGTCCCTGCCGGCGCCTCCTGCGCAGGGCTGCCGTGGGGCTCCCGCTCTGAACCCCATGGGTCTCCTCTGCCCACCGGAGTCAGATGACCTTTCAAAAGGGCGAATTAGCAGAATTCTCCCAAATCTGTCCAGCGCTCTGAGAATTCGGTTCTGACTGGCCCACCACCGGGCCTTGGCCCAGCCTGGCCTCCCCTCCTCTGCCACCTCTCCCACTCCAACTGATCCCACCGCACCAAGAAGTGTCTGCTTTCCACGCACACAAGCTCATGCCCAGGCCCGTCACCTCCTGCTTTCCTTGGCCTGGGACGCCCTCCCTCCAGATCTGTACATCAATGCATCTTTCTTCAGCCTCGGCTCAAATATCACCTCCTCCAAGAAGCCTTCCCTAACTACCCCAGGCACAGCAGACCACCCCCTCCCCCAGGCACTACTGCATTACCCTTTTCATTATCTGTGTTCCAGAGTACTTACGATGCTCTGAACTTCTCTTATAACCGCTTGCTTACCCGCTGTCTGTCTCCCTCACCCCAACTGGAGCCCTGGAGGAGGCCCTACCCCCGGCACGTCCTCAGTCACAGTCGCTATCTGAGGAACAAATGAGTGAAACGCCCGGTGCACAATGCGCCCTCCACGCACAGGTCTTTATAGTCCCAATAACTTACCCCCCAAGTCCTCCTCGCCTCGCTCCCCGGCCTCTCTTCCCGGCTCTTGAGAGCCTTGCTTGGAGTCTCCCTCAACTAACAAGTCTCTCACGCTGTCAGCAAGCGGCCCACGGCGCTCCCCCCACCCCCACACCCCACCCCCGGGCGCCTGCACCCTGCCCTGCCCAGCGCATCCCCTGGGGGCATGGGCCCCGGTGCCTCACGGGCAGCCGCCCCGGACCAGCTCCCCGTGCAGGGAAAGCGCCCGCCCTCCTCCAGGTACTAACTGACTTTCTCCCGGGCCAATATTTGCCTTCGGGATTAAAGTTAGTGCAGGAGCCTCATCGGTGCCCTTCGCGGCAGCTCGTTATGTTACCTCCCCAGGCCCCTGGCGATACGGCTCCTCCGGACACGCTGGTTTGCTAGCATCATCCAGCGGAAAGCCTCCAGTGCCTTCTCCGGGCCGCCGGACCTCACGCTGGCTCCCCCCTTCCCTCCCCCCCCTCCCCGGGCAGCCTCGAGGCCCACGATCGTTTTCTCCTTTTCCTCTGCGTTCTTCTCAACTGCTACGTTGCTCTTAAGTCCCCCCAGTTCATCTGGCGCAGACAAGGAACCGTGCTGCACGCTAGTCAGTTTTCCAAAATAATGCCTTTCAAGCACTAAAACTTTAAACCACGAAATACATTTTCGAAGCAGATTAATTGAGATATGATTGACGCACGATAAACGGCACGTATTTCAAGTGTACAACTTGATCCATTTTGACGTCTGCGTACACCCATGAATCCATCAACACAATCGAGATAATGAACAGACCTGTCCATCACTCCCAAACGTCCTCCCGCCCCGCCCTGCCCCGCTTCCCTGAGCGGCTGCCGATCTGCTTTCTCAATAAATACATATTGAGCACAAAGCTGTCTCCGCCGCATCCCCCTTAGTAACCAGTGTGATCCACACGGTTGTTCCTTTCCCCGGTTCGGCAGTATCACTACCGTTAAGGAAAGCAACGGTGCAGAAATACCCAAGACTGCCCGCCCTGAGCACTAAATGGCCCCACTGAGGCACTGCCACGCCAGGCAGTCGGGGGTTTGGCCGTTTTCTCGCTTGCTGCCCGCCGTCTCGGTGCGTCGTTCCCGAGGACAAGTCCCGCTGCCTTGCCCCCTGGAAAACAACCTTGTTCTGGATCGGTGGCTCTCTGCTGGGGGTGGGGGGGGGAGGATTCTGCCCCTCAGGGGACATTGGGCCATGTCTGGGGATGTTTTTTTGGTTGTCACGATGGGGGGTGGTGCTGTTGACACCTAGTGTTTAGAGACCCGGGATATTGCTAAATATCCTACAATACACAGGACGGTCCCCACAAAAAAGGAATGATCCGGTGGCCCCAGGTGGAAATAGTGCTGAGCCTGGGAAACCCAATTCTGGATGACAAACTGATTGGAAAATTCAACAAGTCATGGACATTGACTGTTAGTTGTGGGTTTTTTTTCCAAATTTTTATTTTAAAATTAAAAAAAATTTTTTTAATGTTTATTCATTTTTGAGAGGGGGAATGGGCAGAGAGAGAGGGAGACACAGAATCGGAAGCAGGCTCCAGGCTCTGAGCTGTCAGCACAGAGCCCGACACGGGGCTCGAACTCACCAACGGCAAGATCATGACCTGAGCCGAATTTGGACGATTAACTGAGTCACCCAGGCGCGCCCCCCCCCCCAAAAAAAACCTTCTTTTTTTTTTTTTGAGAGAGAGAGTGCATGGGGGAGAGGGGCAGAGGGATAAAGAGAGAGAGAGAATCCGAAGCAGGCTCAGCACCAAGCCCAACACAGGGCTCGATCCAATGATCCTGGGATCATGACCCAAGCCAAAATCAAGAGTCGGATGCTCAACCGACTGAGGCACCTAGGCGCCCTCAAATTTTTATTTAAATTCTAGGTAGTTAGAAATTTTATTTAAATTCTAGTTAGTTAGAAAACAGTTGACTGTTTTCCTTTTCTGGACCAAGAGGGAGACGGAAGGGCAGGGGTTTGTTGGAACTACAAGGCCACAGGAGGGTGCTGATTCTTGAAGACGCTGGTGCCCTCAGGCACCTCCTTCTCACCCTGGCAGATGTCACTGGCTTCCTGAGGACAAGCTCTATGGGATTCAGGTCTAAGGCACCAAGGCCCTGCATTCAGCAGGCGCTCAATGAATGTCTGCCAGACTAGACTGCATCCAAAGCACGTATTAGGTGCCCCGTTGTGGGTAGCACTGGCTGGGCACGGAAGACAAGGAAGAAGACACAAATAGGCAAAGGGAAGTTATTAAACCGGCAAGTGACTTCGGGACGTGGCAGAGCCCCACGGGCAAAGGTACGCGCAGACCCACCCCAATAACTGGGAAAATGAGAAGGGCTGGCCACGCCGTGATCCTGTCCCAGCGTGACCAGATATGTCACCACCAAATCATTCCCAGCTCCTCCCCCCACCCACAGACACCCTGTTTGTCCGTCACATAAAGGAGGTTTTCCCAAAGTGGTTTAGCCAGAACCGGATAGGCCCTGCCCTGTGACCAGACAGGAGGAGCCCGGCTGTGGCCGCGTTGGGGATGGACCCAGGGTGTTCTGGCGCTAGATGGTGAAGTATGGGCACGCTTTATTCAATTTTGCATGACTTAAAGGTTTCATTATTTCATTATAAGAAGGTACCGTAGACGTTTCTGAAAAATGCAGGTAAGCAGAAAGGAAGAAAACAAAAAGCTCTCGAATCCTGCCCTTTCAGAGAAAATACCAATTAAATTTTGTTGTGTGCCCTTCCGTGCATTCTAAGAATGCGGTGTGGACATCTTGATTAAAACCAGGTGTGGGTGCTGCTGTCGATGGCTCTGAGGAGCCTGAGGGGGTTGTTGGGGGGGGGGACCCCCCGGGGCACCCAGGTGGGTGCAGCCACAGGGCTGGGGTTCCTCTCCAGGAGCCCAATTCAGAGATAAAGAGAGGCCTGGCTGGCGGGATCCTTCCTCCCAGAGCCCCGCCGGGAGGGTGGGAACCCCTTCCCAAGCCCCTTCCTCTCGCAGGCCTTACCCATCAGGCTCTGCTGCCCCCCCACCCCTCCCCCGCCCCTCCCAGGCCTTCGTGCTCCGGCTTGTCACGTGGTGTGCTACCAGGTGTGTAAACTGATAAACTGTGACCCAGAGGCTCTTGGGCTCTTAAGGCCCTAAGGGGGAGCCTGGGCTTCAAGGGGCAGTTTAGCTCCCTCAGGCCTTGAGGCCTCAGATAAATGGATGGCCATGATAAAGAGAACAATACGTGCTCCCAGGACTTGCTTCGGGGAGATAAAGGAAGGAGTTGGCCAACAGTCACCAGCTGTGACAGCTGGGATTCTCTCCCAGAGGGGTCTCACTTAAGGAGAGTGGCTTCCGGAAGTCTGGAATTCTTTTTTAGCGAGAGGACTGTTGTGACATACAACTGTATGTGAAATTCCCAAAATGGGAGCGGGACTAAGGCAAAGACGCTCCGGGCAAAGTAAGGACAGGTGCTCACTCGCCGGATCCTCTCCTCCCTCCCCCACCTCAAATGATGCACCTCTGAGCAATACCTCAAGGCCAAGGCAGGGTAGGAGAGGCGGGCTCTGCCCGGGTGGCAGCACTCTGGGTCGGGGCTGGCCCCTCCTCCTCCCCAGCCCCTCCCCGGCTCCCCTGGGACTGGTCTCCAGGATGGGTGGGGCACCCAGAGGCAGCCAGTATTGCTGGCTTTCTGGCTTGAGCTTTCTTTCATCTAGGCCAGAGGACAAGTGGGAAAAGGGCACTACACTGGGGGACCTCCGTGACTCCAGGCTACCCGGGGCCAGCCCTGTCCCTGTTTCCCCCCAACGGGGTTCTCTTGCTCACAGACTGAGGAAGAACCATGACTCACTTCCTGCCTCAGTCTGACTGCACAAGCATTGTTCTCCCAAACGTGGCTGGTGCTGGTGGGGTTACCCCAGGGTGGCCCTGATGAGTCTCAGCTCTTGGGGAGGAATGTTCCCACTCGGAGAGTGGGAGCCAACCAGACTTAGCTCCTGGCCCGACTTTCGGGACCTCACGCTCTAACCTGAGTGTCCAGTTTTTGCGGCATTTGCAAGGGTAGCCAAGTGGCACCTTAACGCATTAGTTGAATGTCATCTCCACTCTACAGAGGTCGAAGAGCCGCCTCTGCCCATCCCTTCCTGCTCCCTGTGACATTCCCTGGCAGCACAGTACATCCATTCCCGTAAACGGAGACTCTGAGAATTAAGGAACTTGTCTAAGGTGGCGGGGCATAAAATGAGTGCGGCAGCGGGGCGCCTGGCTTAGCGTCCGACTTCGGCTCAGGTCATGATCTCACGGTTTGTGGGTTCGAGCCCGGCATCCGGCTCTGGGCAAGGAGCCCGCTTTGGATTCTCTGCCCCCTTGCTCTCCGCCCCTCCCCCATTCGCACTTTCTCTGTCCCTCAAAATAAATAAATAAAAACTTTAAGAAAAAAAAAAAAAAACGGTGCTTCCCAGGGATCTGGACCCAGGCTGGCTTGCCACACAATTACCTTAGGGATATTACTTGACCTCCCTGGGCCTCAGTTTCCTCTTCTGTAAAATGTAGACAGTGCTACAGAAAAGGTACCAAAGGAAGATGTATTGTACCCACCTGGTGGGGTTGGTGGTGAGGAAAAAATAAGTTAACACATGGAAAGAGCCGAGAATAGCACCCGACTTGCAGTAAGCACTTGGCGGTGATCGTTTTTGTCATTACCCCCCGTGTTCCGGAGGCCACGGGATCATATCGAACTGCCAGGTAATCTCACAGGGAGCAGGAATGGATGGACAGAGGCGGCTCTTCGACCTTGAAATAACCCAGCCTGGGGAGCTCTTGGCCACATTTCCCCTCTTTTCTTTCTCAGCTCAAGCAGTGGCAGCCTCAGCCAAGTAGCACAGACGTTTTCTAGGGCAGGGACCCAGGGAGGGAGAGAAGCCGGTTGGTATACTGCAAAGTGGCTTGGTTTCAGGCTCTGCCAAAGCCCCAGCTCTCATCCAGGCTCTAAGGCCTGCTGGCTGGGGGACCTGGGGCAAACCATTTAAACTTTGCGCCCCTCAGTTTCCTGATCTGTAAAATGGGGTTAATCGTGTCGGCCTGGAAGCATTACGTGAATTAAATAATGTACGTAAGAATAATGTAAAGTGACTGTCCTGGTGCCTGGCAGGCGGTTGGCGTTTAAAAAAAAAAAAAAAGTTAAAAAAAATTAAAAGGCGTGGGCTTACTGGTTCAGCGTATCCACCTGTCTATATAGATGCAAACGGTCGTGACTCCTCTAACAGTAGGCCTTGGGAAGGGGTGCCCCACCTCGCTGAAGTCTGACCGCAGGGGGAGCCACCCGAGGTGGGTCACCCCAGGACACTCAGCCGGGTCATGCCCAAATTCAATGCATGGCTCCGGAATGAGGCAGCCGTGGGTTTGGGGGTGGCGGGGGATAGAGGGCCAGTTCCCCCACAATCCAGCCGAGACCTCAAGCCCGCGGCAGCCCGCGCGCAGCGTTCCGAGTTCGGGTCTCCGCGGCCGCCTGCGCCTGCCCCCCGGGAGCTCGTGGCGCGCAGAGCCCGGCCCGGCGGCGGGAGCGCGGGCGGCGGGGCCGGGGTTGGGGGTGGCGGGGCCCCAGAAGGCCGCAGGGCCTGGGCTCGGGGCCCGGCGCCCTGGGCGCGCGGCGCGGGCGCTCCGCACGCGGGCCGGGGCGCGGGCGGCATGGGCGGCGCGGCGGGCCGGCGGCGGCGGCGGCGGCGGCCCGGGAGCGCGGAGGTGGCGCCGCGAGGGGGAGGGGCGCGGCGGCGGAGGAGGAGGAGCCCGGGCCGCCGCAGCCGCTGACAGCCGCCGGAGTAAACAAGCCGCGCCGCCGCGGCCCGGCCGCTGCCCCCGCCCGAGCCGGAGCCCGAGCCCAGGCCGAGCCCTGCCCTGGTCGCCGGCCGGGCCGAGGCCGCCCGCCGCGCCTCCCCGCCTCCGCGCGGTGACGCTGCTGCTGGGCGCGGGGACGGCGCCGAGCCCAGGCCCCCGCCGCCGGGCTCTCCGCTCGGCCGAGGGGCGCCCGAGCCGCCGCGGCGCTCGCCTGGAAAAGTTACCCGCCCGGGCTCCCTCGGGTAAGCAGGAGGGCGCGGGGCCCGGGGAGGCGGCGCGCCGGGGCGCCGGGGCCCGGAGGGAGCTGGCCGGACTGGGCCGCGGTGCGCGCGGAGCGGGCTCCGTGGCCCCGGCGGGGGAGGGTCGGGGCCGCCCTGACCCGGGCCCCCGGGCCCTCCGGCCGCCCGCGCGGCTTTCGGAACTGGCTCGGGGAGCCGGCCCGAGGGTGGAGCCGCGGGGAGCAGGAAGGGCGCCGCGCAGCCCACCTGAGCGCGCCGGGCCCGGCTCGGCCCCCGGCCCCCTGCCCGCGCCGGTACTTTTCCGCTTGGGGCCGGGGCGAGCCCTCTGACCTCAGGAAGCGTCTGCGGGGGCCCCCGCTGGGGGCGGGATGGGGAGAGAATTCCAGAGGCGCCGGGTGCTCCCGCCTCCCCGCCGGCCGCCGGGGGGCCGCCGCCGGCTCGCCCACTCCGCGGCCGGGGAGGGGAGGAACGGCTGGTCGCCGGGGCCGCGGGGATCGTTCCCGGCCTCGGCGCCGCCCGCACACCTGGGCGCTGGAGACTCAGGTGCGGGCTCCGCGGGCTCCGGGAGGCCGGCTCCGGGAGGTTCTGGGGCTGCCTCCCGCCGAGGCCTGGCCCAGGCCCCTGCTGCCCCAGCCCGCTTGCCAGACAGGTCCGACCGCGGTCACTGGGCAGTACCTGCTGGCCCCGAGCCCCCGGGGGTGCAGACCCTCGGCCGGGGCGCGGGAGGGCGTTGGAATTCTGGTTTTGACTTGGCAAGTGTGGGGAGCGCCCAGGTGATGTGGCCTAGTGAGGGCTGGGCAGCTGCTGGCCAGGTGTGGACAACAGCGGAGCAGAGTAGCCAGAGCTTGACGCGGCTCAAGCCGAGCAGCCCAGACTGTGCTGTTTCCTATATAGGGTTTCCACATAAATTTTGATTTTCTAGAAAGGATTGTGTGGCTTTAAAAAAAAAAAAAAAAAAAAAAGTTTGAAAACCTCGGGTCTAGCAGTTTTTACCACCAAGGAAAGTGAGGCCCACCAAGGAAACAGAGAGAGAAAGTGACTTGTTCGAGATCACACAGCAGATGAGTCCTCGAGCAGGGACTGGAAATCAGAATTCCAGGAGAGCCTTTCAGTGCCTGTGACAAGGACCTGGCTTGGGGTCTCTGCTGGAAAGAGAGACTGGATCCGGTTTCCCAGACAGCCCCTGTCCACACCAGCACCTCAGTGCCTGGGCACCAACAGCCTGACCTGGAGGGGGCGGGGGGGGGGGTAGGTTCAGTTTGATGTTTCAGAGTGGCTGTCGGTGTGGGACAGAGAACAGCCCAGAGAAAGCTCAGGGACCAGAGAAAAGGCTCTGCCCAAGACCACAGCCAGAAAGAGCACTCCCAGCTCTCTGTGGCCACAGCCCAGAGCCGAGTCCCATGTGAGAAGGGCATCGCGGGAGGCTGGAAATACACCAAGCCTCCGGGTTTAGGCTGAACTGGGACTCATAGGGTGAGTCAGAGTCTGGGATGGGGGTGGGGAGAAGCCCATTCATTCATTGTTCTCAGCGCCTGCTCTTTTTGGGGGGGGGGGGTCTTCCCTTCCTCCAGGATTCGAGGTGGGGCTGGGGCTGAGGTGGGGCTGTCGAGGGGCTTCGGGGCTCCAGGGGAGCCATATCCACTCTCCCCGTGGCCAGGGATGCTGTGCCCTTTCCTGGGAGATTGTGCGGTTGTGCCTGAAGCCTGCTTTCTTTTTGGGTGCTGCAGGGCACCAATTAAATAGTTGGTTAATCACCTTTAACGTCAGGCAGCTGCCACTCGGTTCCCTGGGCCCTGGAACCTGGGCCGGACCCAGGGAAGCCCGGTCTTGGTTTGGGGGCTTCAGCAGGGCTCAGAGCACTGTGGTCGGGTGCAGCTTTATTTCCCATCTGGACCCAAGAGGCAGCTCTTGCAGCAGCAAGAAGGGGGAGAAGAGGCCTTGTTCCTTTCTGGCTCTGCCCTCAGCCCTCCCCCCCACCCCCGCTGTCAAATGAGGGGCTTGGAATCCCTTCACAAGCTCGGGCCTATGTTTGGCCACCCCGCCATTTCTAAGCCTGGCTTTCTGGAACTTGGAAGTCCAAGGCATCATGGGTCTGGGGCTTCCAGGCCCGTCCTGGAGCCCTGTGGACTCTGCCCAGGGTGAGGAGGGGCTGCACTGCGAGTAGCCCCCTGCCATCAGCTGTCAGGTTATTTTGGGGTAAACTGAAAATACCCTGGGAATTGTGTGTTGAGTCCCTCCCCGGCCTGCAGGGTGGGACTGCAGGGGGAGCGGCCAGGGGGCCAGTGTGGCCCAGGGTAGCCCCTGGAGAAGCGAGCGTGCCTGCCCTGCTCCACACGGCCTGGGGGAGCTGGGGGGGTGGGGGGTGGAGAGCTTCACTTTTGCTGCCTGGCAAGAGTGGCCTCCTTTGGGGCTGGGAGTGGCGGGGGCATCCAGGGCCCTGTGGGCAGGCTCTCTGCTCACTGAGCTTGGCGCTGAGACAGGACACCCCCAGCAGCCCCCAGCTGGGGCCTCCCCCGGCTTCTCCCCACCCCTGGGGCTTGGCTTCTGGCTAGTCAGGGGCCCTATGTGGGGACAGTTATGTGGCCCCGGGCAGAGAGGTCCCGCTGTCTGTTTGCTGAAGGAGGAAAAACAACACGCAGACTATTGATTCAGCCTCACCTTGGCGCTCCTGGCTCAGCAGCTCGTGTTTGCCCTGGCTGCCTGGGCTCGGATTACGCAAGGCTGGTGGGCGTGGAGTGCGAGGGGGCTGCGGGGGCCTCTGTGCCCAGGCCCCGGGCATGGCTGGGCGGCCCCAGCGTTCCCCAGGAGACAGCCCGAAAGGAGTCTGGGTCCCCGGTTTTGCTGATGGCCACCAGCGTGGGGTCTGGCCACGCAGGGAGGTGAAGCCACCGGGATCCCCTGTGCTCAGCCCCCAGAGCCCCGTCCCCCTGGTCGCCCACTGTGTCTCCCCAGGGGCTGTGGGGCCTTTGCAGGTAACTCTTTGTGGCTGGGGCTGCTTTGCCGAACCAGGAAACCCTTGGTGAGCTGGGTAGACGCCACCCCTTCAAAAACTTTGAAAAGCCAACGTTTTATTTCTTCGTAAAATGTACCTAGGTAATTGGGAAAATCCACAGTGACACAAAGAAGAAAATAACAATTACTCGTAACCGTCACCATCTTGAGGGAATCGTTGTTAACGTTTTAGCATGCGCCCTTCCAGATTTTGTTTTGTGGTTATATATAAATATACGCGTATAAATAGTTATTTAAAAACAAAACGGGGTCATGTGTGCGTACTGCTTCGTAACCCATCTTTTTCACTTTGATTGTGGTGAACGTTTATTCAGTTGTTTCTGATTCTGAGTGACTCAAGCCTGATACTCTGCATCCCACTTCCGTATTCTTGTGTGGAGAGAGGCTGAGGGGCTGTGTGTGTGTGTGCAGGGGGGTCCGTCTGGCCAGCTGACCGACCTTGGGGGGCTGGATGTTCACCCCCTCCCCTGGGGCCCTTCTCAGGCCTCGACTGCGCTGTGGGGTGGGAAGGAGCTTTAGCACATGGCCGGGGAAGCACTGACAGTCTCCCCCTCTTCTCTCTTGTCCCCCCGACCCAGGGCCGGCAGCCCTCCTCCGCCCCCCACAGCCCTGCCCTGCTCGGCCCCATGCCCCCGCCAGTCAGCCCCGGGCCACAGGCAGCAAGCAGGCACGCGGGAACCGAGGCCCTGTGACCAGGCCAAGGAGACGTGGGCTCCGGGGTCCCGGCCACCTGTCCCCTCCATGGAGCTGAGGCCCTGGTTGCTATGGGTGGTAGCAGCCGCGGGAGCCTTGGTCCTGCTGGCGGCCGATGCCCGTGGCCAGAAGGTCTACACCAACACCTGGGCCGTGCGCATTCCCGGAGGCCCAGCCGTGGCTGACAGCCTGGCGCGCAAGCATGGCTTCCTCAACTTGGGCCAGGTAGGCGCCCTCACTGGCCGCTGGCCTGGGCACAGGACACTGCCGGGGGTGGGGGTGTCAGTGAGGGCAGGGGCTCAGGCACCGGGATGCCCGTCCTGCCCTTGGGCTTCCAACGTAGGTTGTAGGGAGAGCCAGGGTATCCCAGGGAGATGGAGTCCCTCTCTGTCCCCTGCCCCTCCTTGCCGGGTCCTGGGCAGGGAGCAGATGCCCCACCAGCCCCTGCCGCCGGGAGCCTCCCGTGAGCAGCCGGTCGTCCACCCCCATCCACTCCCTCCCCGGGGGACTGACAGATGGAAAGCCCAGCTCAGTCTCCCTGCTCTGTTGCAGATCTTCGGCGACTATTACCACTTCTGGCATCGAGCGGTGACAAAGCGGTCCCTGTCGCCTCACCGCCCGCGGCACAGCCGGCTGCAGAGGGAGCCTCAAGTGAGCGCGGCCCCAGCCCTGCTTGCCTGCCACCCTTCCCTTCCTGCTCTGTGGAGCCGCTCTCACCCTCCGCCCCTGCGCCCACACCCACCTTCCCTCCCTCCCTCCCTCCCTCCCTCCCAGGTGCAGTGGCTGGAGCAGCAGGTGGCAAAGCGACGGACCAAACGGGATGTGTACCAGGAGCCCACGGACCCCAAGTTTCCCCAGCAGTGGTACCTGGTACATTGCCTCCTCGGAGCCTGGGTCCTCCGCCCCCCCACCCCCGCCCCCATCCAGCCCCCAGGGGTCTCATGGGAGGGCGAGGCTGACTTGGAGGCCTCCCCTCATTCTTCCTCCTCTTTTCTGTGGAGCACTGTCTCCCTAGCGTTTCATGCCAAGCCTGGGGGTTGCCCTTCCAGAGTTCTTGACGCTCCGTGGAGCCCAGACAGGAGCAGGGGGCGGGTAGAGAAAGAGGATTTTGGGGGTGGTGAAGGGATTCTTTGGGGTACCCCTAATCTCACACGGCCAACCGCATCTTGTAAAGTGCTGGGGTGACGAGTGTGGGTGTCTCTGCAGTCTGGCGTCACCCAGCGGGACCTGAACGTGAAGGAGGCCTGGGCTCAGGGCTACACGGGGCATGGCATTGTGGTCTCCATCCTGGACGATGGCATCGAGAAGAACCACCCAGACTTGGCAGGCAATTATGTGAGGAGGTGGGGGAGGGAGGCAGTGACCCCTGGTGAGGGGTGTCTCGGGGCTGTCCCGCTGTGCCAGTGCGGCCAGACTGTTCCTGACAATGGCCGTGTCCCCTCCAGGATCCCGGGGCCAGCTTCGATGTCAATGACCAGGACCCTGACCCCCAGCCTCGGTACACGCAGATGAATGACAACCGGTAAGAAACGGTAGGCCCCTGGCCTCCGCTCTGGTTCTCCTCTCTGCCCCTGAGGAGGCAGGGCTGAGCCTGGGTTAAGACATGCCCCCCCCAAGAGGCTGCAGTGTCCGTCTTGCTCAGAGCAGAGGTGGCCACCGAGTGGAGAACGTGGGAGGGGACCGTGCACACAGGCAGGACAGTGGTCCTGGCCGGAGGGGTGGGCCAACCCGTCGTGGTCCTCGGGCTGCACCTGCTCCATCCACTGCTAACACTGTGCTCTTGGCCCCTGGCAGGCACGGCACACGGTGTGCGGGCGAGGTCGCCGCAGTAGCCAACAACGGTGTCTGTGGCGTCGGCGTGGCCTACAACGCCCGCATTGGAGGTGGGTGTGGGCCTTGGCCACCCTGTCCTTTGGGAGGGCCCTTCGGGTGGGATTTTCTCCACCCACTTCCCATCCGGCCAGTGCCTGTCACCTTCCCCCTGTGGATCCTTTTGACCACGTGGCCATTCCTTAGAGGGTTCTGGAGAACTCAGAGCGCCAAACCACTGTGGGGGGCAGGGTGAGTGTTTCTTAGTCGGAGCCTCCCTAAACCCTCACCACCCTCCCGAGTCCTTACATGACGGGCCTTGGTCACCACACTCCTCCGGGAACCCGGAGGCTCGTTCTAAGCCAGGATGTGTGGTTGAGGGCAGGACGTGCTCTCTGCCCCCTCCCTTCCGTGTCTTGGAGATGTAGAGAGGCAGGCCAGGGGTGTAGGGGCTGGGGTTTCCCAGCACCAGCCTCTGCCCTCCCCCCCGCCCAGTCTGTGGGTACAGGGCTGGGTGTGCTCCAGGGGGTGCCCCTGGCAGCTAGACCCACGCAGCATCCCTCTCCTCACCCCCCTCTGCGGCCAGGGGTGCGCATGCTAGATGGCGAGGTGACGGACGCGGTGGAGGCGCGCTCGCTGGGCCTGAACCCCAACCACATCCACATCTACAGTGCCAGCTGGGGTCCCGAGGATGATGGCAAAACCGTGGATGGGCCTGCCCGCCTGGCCGAGGAGGCCTTCTTCCGGGGGGTCAGCCAGGTGAGGTGGGGGGGCCGGGCCCAGCCTCTCAGAGGCAAGCTGGGTGCTGTCTTGTCCATAGCTTTCTCCTTGTGTTTGTTCCTGTTTGCTTATTCTTGTGTCAAATTTTGATTTTTTTTAATGTTTTTATATATTTTTGAGAGAGAGACAGCATGAGCAGGAGAGGGTGAGAGAGAGAGGGAGACACAGAATCTGAAGACAGGCTCCAGGCTCTGAGCTAGCTGTCAGCACAGAGCCTGACGCAGGGCTCAAACCCATGAACCACGAGATCATGACCTGAGCCGAAGTCGGACACTTAACCAACTGAGCCGCCCAGGCGCCCCTCAGATTTTAATTTTTGAAAGAGTGGGGTTTTTTGTTTTTTTGTTTGTTTGTTTTGCTTTAGTGTTTATTATGGAGAGACAGAGACAGAGCCTGAGCAGGGGAGGGGCAGAGAGAGAGGGAGACAAAGTATCCGAAGCAGGCTCCAGGCTCTGAGCTGTCAGCACAGAGCCCGACGTAGGGCTCGAACCCACAAACCGCAAGATCACGACCTGATCTGAAGCTGGACGCTCAACCGACTGAGCCACCCAGGTGCCCGTAAAAAAAGTGTCTTTAATGTTTGTTTATTTTTGAGAGAGAAAAAGCACGAGCGGGGGAGGGGCAGAGAGAGAGGGAGACACAGAATCCGAAGCAGGTTCCAGGCTCTGAGCTGCCAGCACAGAGCCGGATGCGGGGCTCAAACTCACAAAGCATGAGATCATGACCTGAGCTGAAGATGGATGTTCACCCGACTGAGCCAGCCAGGTGCCCCAAAGTTTGAATTTTTTTTTTAAGTTTATTTATTTTTGAGAGAGCGAAAGGGGGAGGGGGGCAGAGAGAGGGAGGGAAAGAACCCCAAGCAGGCTCTATGCAGTCAGTGCTCAGAGCCTGACGTGAGGCTCGAACCCAGGAAACTGTGAGATCATGACCTAAGCCGAGCTCAAAAGTCAGCCGCTTAACCGACAGAGCCACCCAGGCGCCCCAAATTTTTAATTCTCCACAAGGCATATTTCTTACAACGTTGAAGGACTCGAAAGGCAGAAAGGGAGAAAACAAGTAAAGGCGACCCATCACTCCAGCCCCTGGAATCACCCCCCCCCCGCTCCCCCCCCCCCCCCCGGGCACTTTCGTAGTAACGTGGGCCTGTCTTTCTGCGCGCGGGCAGACGTCCTTGCACGCGTACCTGATCCGCCAGGGATCTCCCCGGCTGCGGGACGGGGTCGGGGGTGTGCGGAGAGGGGCCCTTGAGAGCGAAGCCCCGGCCGCCCCGGCCTGTCTCCGAGTGCGCGACCCCACCCGCTCTGTTCACAGGGCCGCGGGGGTCTGGGCTCCATCTTTGTCTGGGCCTCGGGGAACGGGGGCCGGGAGCACGACAGCTGCAACTGTGATGGCTACACCAACAGCATCTACACGCTGTCCATCAGCAGCGCCACGCAGCTCGGCAACGTGCCCTGGTACAGCGAGGCCTGCTCGTCCACGCTGGCCACCACCTACAGCAGCGGCAACCAGAACGAGAAGCAGATCGTGAGTGTCGCCCTGGCCGGGGGCCCCGGGTGCGGCCGGGGCGTGGCGGCCAGGGTGTCGTGGAACGGGAGCTGGGGGGCTGTCTGACACGGGGCCACGGGGCTGTCTGAAGCCCCGGAAAACTGTAGCCTCCCCCTCGAGGTATGCATTGCTCTTAACGGTCCCCAACCTTGAGCTCCCCCGCTTGTTCCTTGAGAAACGAAGGCCCAGAAAAGGGTCGGGCATTGGCGTGTTCACAGCAAGTTGGCGAGGCAGCAGCTGGGACCGTCTGTTAGTGCCCGGGGCCTGTGGGCAGAGGGAGGGCAGGCAGGTGGCCCTGCTAGTCCCTCCACCCATCACACCGTCCTCCCGGCAGGTGACCACGGACTTGCGGCAAAAGTGTACGGAGTCTCATACGGGCACGTCGGCCTCTGCCCCCTTGGCAGCCGGCATCATCGCCCTCACCCTGGAAGCCAAGTAAGTGGGTCAGGGCTGAGGAGCAACCCTGTCCCCCACCGGCGCCCCCTGCAGGGCAGCCCTTGCTCTGCAGCTTCTCTCTGAAGAAGCTGAGCCCTGGCCTGTGCCTCCCACCTTTGCAGTAAGAACCTCACCTGGCGGGACATGCAGCACCTGGTGGTCCAGACCTCGAAGCCAGCCCACCTCAATGCTAACGATTGGGCCACCAATGGCGTGGGCCGGAAAGGTGAGGACAGGTGGCCCAGTGCTCCAGGGTGGGGGAAGGTGACTGGGGGTGGTGCGCTGCCTCCCCGCTGACCCCGCCTTCCTTGCCCCGCAGTGAGCCATTCGTACGGCTACGGGCTGCTGGACGCAGGTGCAATGGTGACCCTGGCCCAGAACTGGACGACAGTGGCCCCCCAGAGGAAGTGCATCATCGACATCCTCACTGAACCCAAGTGAGGGCTGGATCCTGGCTAGAAGGGGTGGGTGGGGCCCAAGGGTCACAGAGGGTACAGACCCTCCCTGCTCTCTGCACAGGGACATCGGGAAGCGGCTGGAGGTGCGGAAGACGGTGACCGCCTGCCTGGGGGAGCCTAGCCACATCACGCGGCTGGAGCACGCACAGGCCCGCCTCACCCTGTCCTACAATCGCCGTGGCGACCTAGCCATTCACCTGGTCAGCCCCATGGGCACCCGCTCCACCCTGCTGGCCGCCAGGTGCTTGCTCTCTCCCCTGCCCGGCTTGTCCTGTGTCTCACACTCACGTGCGTTCCTCCGTGCGTTCACACCCTTCCTGACTGTTCACGCAGTCTTAGCGGCCACCACGTTCTTCTCAGTGGGGGCGCTGTTGGCATTGTAGGAGACCCGGTTCTGTCCTGTGGGACTGTCCCCACATTGCAGGAATCCCCATACATGCCTCTTACGTGCCGGGAGTATGCCTTCCCGCGTGTAGAAAGCACCTTTGCATGTTTCCAGAATCTTCTGGTTGAGGACATCTGGCCCACTGGGAAACAGCCCCGACAGGCATTTCCAGACCAGTGGGGTTGGTGCTGCCCTGGAGGAGGGTGTACGGTCCATGCGTTGCGGGCTTGGTGCCCCTTGGCTGTGTCTCCCGGGGGGGCCTCCGACAGCTGTGGGCACCCTTCTCCCCCAGGCCGCACGACTACTCCGCAGATGGGTTTAACGACTGGGCCTTCATGACAACCCACTCCTGGGATGAGGACCCTACTGGCGAGTGGGTCCTGGAGATTGAAAACACCAGCGAAGCCAACAACTACGGTATTGGGGATATTTGAGGGCTTGGGGCGGGAGTGGGGGGCGGGCTGGTAGACTCTGGGATTCCAGGTGCCGTGCCGGCGCCCCCTAACTCTTGCCTCCCCGCCAACCCTGGACCAGGGACGCTGACCAAGTTCACCCTCGTGCTGTACGGCACAGCCCCGGAGGGGTTGCACGCGCCTCCCGAGAGCAGTGGCTGCAAGACCCTCACGTCCAGCCAGGCCTGTGTGGGTCAGTAGTGGCTGCTGTCGGGGCTTGGGGGCCTGAGGCTTGGCGGGGGAGGCAGGGGGTACCTGTCCCGAAGTCCAGCGCTGGGAGGAACAGGGGTTTGAAGCGACCATGGGACGAGCACACTTCTAGGGCTGGAAGCTCCCGGGGCCTGTGCTGACTGCATGGGGCCGCCCCTTCCGCTTAGCTGACGCCCCCCTTCTGTCCCCTGCCGCCAGTGTGTGAGGAAGGCTTCTCCCTGCATCAGAAGACCTGTGTCCAGCACTGCCCACCAGGCTTCACTCCCCAAGTCCTCGATACGCACTATAGCACCGAGAACGACGTGGAGATCATCCGGGCCAGCGTGTGCGCCCCCTGCCACACCTCGTGTGCCACGTGCCAGGGGCTGGCCCCCACAGACTGCCTCAGCTGCCCCAGCCACGCCTCCCTGGACCCCGTGGAGCAGACCTGCTCCCGGCAGAGCCAGAGCAGCCGCGAGTCCCCGGAGCAGCGGCCGCCCCGGCCGCCGCCCCCCGAGGTGGAGGCTGAGCCCCGGCCCAGGGCAGGGCTGCTGCCCTCACACCTGCCCGAGGTGGTGGCCGGCCTCAGCTGCGCCTTCATCGTGCTGGTCTTCGTCACCGTCTTCCTGGTCCTGCAGCTGCGCTCGGGCTTCAGCTTCCGGGGGGTCAAGGTGTACACCATGGACCGCGGCCTCGTCTCCTACAAGGGGCTGCCCCCGGAAGCCTGGCAGGAGGAGGGCCCATCTGACTCAGAAGAGGACGAGGGCCGGGGCGAGAGGACCGCCTTTATCAAAGACCAGAGCGCCCTCTGACGAGCGCCCACTGCCTGCCCCTTCTAGCCCATCCCCTCCTTGGGCACTTTTTAATTCACCAAAGTATTTTTTTATCTTGGGACTGGGTTTGGACCCCAGCTGGGAGGCAGGAGGGGCAGAGACTGCTTCCCACCCTACCTTCGGGCCACCTGGGCTGCCTGAGGTGGGGCCCCAGGATCAGCTGGGGGGCAGGGGAGGGCCCTACCCCCCACCTCCAGCACCTCTTCTGTGTGGAGGAAGGAGTGGAACGTTTAGGGCAGCTTTCCAAGGTCCAGGCCCCCGCCGGAGTCCCTGCCGAGTGAAGAGGGTCAGCCCTTTGGGGATTCCTGACCCGGGCTGCAGCTCCCGTCCCTTCCCTGTTCCTCTAAAGCAATAATGGTCCCCATCCAGGCAGCGGGGAGGCTGGCCTAGGGGGTATTTGAAGGAGGAGGCCACCTCTCCAAGGGCTTTTGTATCCCTGACCCTGTCCCCCGCGTCTGGTGAGCCTCTTGAGGAAGCGGTGATGGAAGGAAGGGACCAAGGAAGGCAGGTGCTCGCAGGAGGCGTGCGCGAGAGGGTGTGTCCCTGTGCCCACCTACACCACAGCTGGCTGCCCACAGAGAGCGTGGCTGGCCTGACCAGGCCCGCCGAGCCGGCGTCCTGACCACCTCTCGGGGGCCCCCTCCCCTCCCGCCAGGGCCCAAGTCCCTGTTTTCTGAGCCCGGGGGGCTGCCTGGGCTGTTGGCACTCACAGTCCCGGAGCCCCTGGGTGGGTGGTGGGGAGGGACGGTGGCCCGGCCGGCCTCTCCCGCCTCCCACCCGATGCTGCTTTCCCCTGTGGGGATCTCAGGGGCTGTTTGAGGATATATTTTCACTTTGTGATTATTTCACTTTAGATGCTGATTTTTTTTTTTTTTTTTGTATTTTTAACGGGGGTAGCAGCTGGACCACCCACCTTCCCACACCCACTGTCCACTCTGCTGTTCCCCCGGCTACCCTGGCCCCGAGGTCCGGGGGGGGGGCGCCCTGCAGCATGTTGCTGAGGAGTGAGGAGTAGTCGAGCCCCAAGTCCTGAAGAGGCAGGCGGGCAAGCCAGGTGGGCCCCAGGAAAGGGGGTCATGGTGGGAGGGGCAGGCTGTCATCCGTGTTTCAGGTGGGGCTCATTGTGCCAAGGGCTCATGGGTCACTGGTTCTCCAAGTGCCAGGGGTGGGCAGGCGGTGGCACTGCGCCCCCTCCAACACTGTGCCCTTGTGGAGAAAGCACTGACCTGTTCTGCCCCCTTAAGTCCCCCTCTTCTGACGTGCCTTTTGCACCCCTCCCATTAGGACAATCAGTTCCCTCCCATCTGGGAGCCCCCTTTTCTTTCTCTCCCCCTCCAGCCTTCCCTGGCACCCAGCCACCTGCCCAGGGGTGCCCCCTCGTCTCTCATCCCCCCACCCTGTGGCCAGCCTGGCTAATTTTGTAAGACACTGGGTTGGTGCCCAGTGATTTTTTTTTTCTTGTAATTTAAACAGGCCCAGCATTGTTGGTTCTATTTAATGGACACGAGATAATGTTAGAGGTTTTAAAGTGATTAAACGTGCAGACTATGCAAACCAGGCCTGGTCTCCAGCGTGGTGATGTTCTTCCTAGGACCCTGAGACTGCATCCGGGATGGGGGGCGGGGAGCGGGGCCAGTCAGACGCCCCATCCGCCTCTACCTCTCGGGCCCCTTTGAGCAGCAGCGGACTGTGGAAGGAGGCAGCAGCTGGAGACCAGCCCCAGGGCACGGGAGGAGTGAGCCCCAAGAGGAGGACAAGCTGAGTGCTTCCACCCCCTCGGGGCCTGGTCTCCAGCCGGGAGGAGAGTTAACTGTCTGGGTGGCCCCCTTGCTCTGGGTGTCACTTAGCTGTAGGGCTGAGGTCTCCCGTGGGGCCTGACCGAACCCAGATAGACTGCTTCTGCCGGCCCCTGCCGGGCTCCGGGAAACTCCATACCCGTCCACTCCCCAGCTCCAGCCCCTCTGCCCCACCACCCAGGCTCCCCTTGCAACGGGACCCCTGCCCCCCTCCCTGGGCTCGGGGAGTGGTTTCACCAGGACCGGAGAAGGAGGCCTCTCCTCGGGGATATTTACTTGGAAATCTTATTCAAATGGAGGCTGGCGCCTGAGCTCTCCTTGGGGAATCCGATGGGGTGGGGAGGCCCGGCCCAGCCCCCCCTTCCCCTCGGGGCCGCCCTGGCCGCGCGCCAGGCCCCCACCGCGCGCACCGGCCGCTTCCCCGAGCTCCCGGGCGCTGCCCAGGCCCCGGGGGCGCCTGCAGGCGGCTCTCCGCGGCCATTCTTCCCCGGCCCCCTCCTCCCTTCCGTTTCCGCGGCCGCGGCGGCGCGCTGGGCAGGGGGGCCGGCAGGCGTCGGGGGCGCCGGCCCTCCCGCCCGCCCCTTCCCCCCGCGGGCCCGCCCCGGCCGGCCAACTGAAACCGCGGCAGGAGGAAGCCGAATCAGGAACTGGCCAGGGTCGCCCGGGCCGGGAGTCGTCCCCCTGAGGCGTCCTCGGCAGCCCCGGAGCAGCTGCCCGCGCGGGTAACTCCAGCCCTGAGGCTCAGGGGGGTGCTGGGCGGGTGCGGGTGCGGGGTGGGGGTGGGGCAGGGCCCGCCAGGGGTTCGGGGAGGGGGACACCCGACCGGGTGGGGCTTCGCGGACGGGCAGGGGTAGCGGCAGGGGCAGGGCTCCGACTGTGGCCGCCCGAATCGCGAGTGCCCTCACCCCCGAGCGCCCCCCCCCCCCCAGCGCACTGAGCCCCTGGGAAGGCCGCCGGGTAGAAGGGCCTGGGGAGGGAGGGGACCCCTGGCGCCAGGCCTTGGCCTGAGATACAGGAAGCAATGAGGGCCGGTCTCAGGCCAACTTGCCGTTTTGTACCTAGGGCTGCATTTCAGCCAGAGCGCACCACCTCCTGTCTGCAGCTCCTCTCCGCCCAGCAGCCCCCAGCCTCTCTGTCCCACCCCTCCATCTCCAGCCTCTGCCTTACCCGGTGGCGGGCTCTCTCCTCTCTCTGTCCCCAGGACGGCACTATGGGCTTCTCTTCCGAGCTGTGCAGCC
Organism: Cryptoprocta ferox; assembly: GCA_028646485.1. Lineage (NCBI taxonomy): Eukaryota > Metazoa > Chordata > Mammalia > Carnivora > Eupleridae > Cryptoprocta > Cryptoprocta ferox. The sequence goes on along the minus strand of CM053560.1, from coordinate 132,559,876 downwards.
CCCAGGGCCATGGGGCAGTCCAGCAGATGCAGGAGGCTGAGCTGCGGTTGCTGGAGGGCATGAGGAAGTGGATGGCCCAGCGGGTCAAGAGTGACAGGGAATACGCAGGGCTGCTGCACCACATGTCCCTGCAGGACAGTGGAGGACGGGGCATGGGCCCCTCCAGCCCCATCAGCCAGGTGGGGTTCTGTGGGACCCTAGGTCTCTTCGCCCCCTTCCTCTGCCTTTGACAGAGGAACCCCCATGGGTGTCCTGTGATATCCGCCTGCCCCCTTCCTTTCCCCCAGCTCCCTAGGGAGGGTGGGAGAACGGGGCAGGCCCCGGCTCGGGAGCCATTGTCCCCTCGCTCCCTGTCTTGCCCATCCCGTGTTGTAGTCCTGGGCAGAGATCACCAGCCAGACGGAGAGCCTGAGCCGGTTGCTGAGGCAGCACGCGGAGGATCTGAACTCGGGGCCCCTGAGTAAGCTGGGCCTGCTGATCCGGGAGCGGCAGCAGCTGCGCAAGACCTACAGCGAGCAGTGGCAGCAGCTCCAGCAGGAGCTCACCAAGGTGGGTGCACCGCCCTGGGCCCTGCCCGGCTGTCGCCGCCCAGAGCTTGGGGCTCCGAAGGCTGGTCGTGCGTGGGAGCCCCTGGATTCACTGGGGAAGTGGAAGTCCCTGACCGAGGGCCTGCCCCAGCTTCCGTCCCTCCTCCCTGCATTTGAGCTGGCCTGAAGCAAGGCCTCTCTGTGCGTTTTCTGTCACCTGACCGCGTGCCCCAGCAAAGTGCTGGGAGTAAGGGTGAGCGATACGGCCATCACCTCCCAGGCGTGCGGGGTCTGTGACCCACCTCCTGCCCTGCGCCAGCAGGCTCTGGGGTGTGAGAGACAGCAAGAGGAATCAGGGCTAGTCTGTCTGCCCTTGGCCTAGGTGGGCTCCTCCCAAGACACCAGAGACACCACGGGCAGCAGCGTGACCCCCTGACACAGAGGTTAAGGACCAGGGCTGCAAGGTCGGCCTGCCTGCATTTGAACCCTGCGCAGCTCCTGGTCTAGAGGCTGTGTGATTGGAGCTATTTGTGGGGGTGCTTCAGCCTCCTGATTCAGTGTGCTGGTCAGCACCGCCTGCACCACACCCCTTCCACCTGCGCCAGCCCCAGGCTTACTGTGGACCCACAGCGGCCCCTGGTGGCCAGTGTCCACCTACCATCTCTCTCCCCAGAAGCACATTGAATTCAGGGGTCGGCCCATTTTTACAGGTACTTTTCCGGGAACACAGCCATGCCCATTTGTTTGTTTTCACATTACCTATGGTTGTTACAGGGCTATCATGGCAGAGCTGAGTAATTTCAACAGAGGTGGCATAAGTCTTGTTTACCATCTGACCCTTTAAGAGAAAGGTTCATCTGGTCTTTACGTTAAGCAGTCACAGTGCGGGAAACTAAGGTTTAGAGGAAAGGGATGGAACTTACCCAAAGGATCTCAGTGCACACACAGGGGAGCCGGGACAAGAACTTTGGTCTTGACCATCCATTGTTCCTGCCACCAGGAACGTGATTTATGGGACTCGGTGCAAAATGAAAATGAAATGCAGGGCCTCTTATCGAAACATCATTAAGAATTTCGAGATAGCATCAACAGAGCATCAAGCCCAGCACAGGGCCCTTCTGAGTGTGGAGTTCTGTGCAGTGACTGCTCAGGCCACGTGTGCCCATAGCTGGGGCCTGCCTGCCCCCAGACACCCCTCTGGGTCAAGGAGGGACAGGTGTAATCTGCCCAGCCCACTTCTCTGCCTCCCCCAGGGGCCTGTCCTTAACCCAGCTGCTCTGGTGCTAACATCAGCGGCAGAGGGTGGGCTCCAGAGGCTTCCGGGCCCCTCCCAGAGGAAGGACTTGGGTGTGCTTCCTGCTTAGACCACAGGACCCATGCAGGGCTTCACCTCGAGCAGGGATCTCCGGCGCCCTGGGGACCTACCCCCCCCCCCACTGGCCTCTCCTCTCTCCCCAGACGCACAACCAGGACATCGAGAAGCTGAAGAGCCAGTACCGAGCCCTGGCACGGGACAGCGCCCAGGCCAGGCGCAAGTACCAGGAGGCCAGCAAAGGTGTGCGGCTTCCCTTCCTGGAAGAGAGGGAACCCCAAGCCAGCCCTGACCTGTCCACAGGCGCCCAGGGCATGGGGCAGCCCCAGGCCTCCATGACGTCACCCACGACCCCTCTCCTCACCCGGCAGACAAAGACCGCGACAAGGCCAAGGACAAGTATGTGCGCAGCCTGTGGAAGCTCTTCGCTCACCACAACCGCTATGTGCTGGGCGTGCGCGCCGCACAGCTGCACCACCACCACCACCACCAGCTCATGCTCCCCAGCCTGCTGCAGTCGCTGCAGGACCTGCACCAGGAGATGGCATGCATCCTGTAAGCCCACACCCCAGCCCGCCCGCCCCCTTCACAGGCCCAGAGGCAGCGTTCGGAAAATCTAGTCCTGGGCCAGTGGCTGCGTGATCTCGGGAGAGCGGACCCTGGGCTGAGGACTGGAGCCCGTCCGCTTGTATCCAGATCAGGTTATTCTAGGATCCCTAACTGCAAGGTTTTATTATATGTATCGAGCCCCGCTCTGGGCTCTGGGGTGTCGCAGAGAACAGTAGAGACAAAAACGTCCGTCCTCTAGGACCATTCATGTTACTAGAGAGAGAAAAGAAAGTTGTAACAGGGGGTGGCATGTGGAGGGAATAAGAGCTATGGAGAAAAATAAAACAAGGAAAGGAGGTGGGGACAGGGAGGACGGTGCTCTGGGAAAGCCTCGGGTACTGGAGTGAACCAGGGGGATGTTTGGAGAAAGACCATTCCAGAAAGTGGGAAGAGCAGGGTCATAGGCCCTGAGGTGGAAGAAGGCCTGAAATCCAGGAACAGCAAGGAAGCCAGTGCATCCTAGGCAGAGTGAGGGGAGGGCAGACTCAGACACAAGGCCAGACCGGTCCAGGGGTTGGGGGGCTACTGGGTGATACGGGGGTCCAGCAGGCCGTTGTGAGGACTTCGGCTCTGCTGTCTTCAGAGTAGACTTCCGGGGGCCCGAACAGGGCCAGAGCAATGACACAGGAGGTTGTTACGGTCGTGCAGACCACAGACCGTGGCCGCTGGGCCGGGGCGGTAGTGATGAAAGGGAGAAGCCCCAAGTTCCTTGGGGCACCGAAAAGGTGGAACGGGGGCATTTCTTTATGAACTGGAAGTGAGGGGTGAGTCGAGGGGATCTCCAGGATAACTCTTGGAAGATGGATTTCCCGTTAACTTATGTGGACGGGGAGGGAAGAAACAGGGTCAGGAGACAAGAGTAGGAGTTCGTGTTTCAACTCATGGAGTTTGGGCTTCTAAGAGACATCCGATGAGACGTCCGAGCGGGTGGATGGCTGCGTGCGGCTGGAGCTCTGGGGAGGTCCCGGGACCGGACTGGGGCCAGCTGCATACCAGCGGCACGTACCGGAGCCCCAGAGCCCCGGCTGTCGGGCTGATCGTGCTCATGTGTACTGAGCCCTTCGTGTATACCGCACACTCTGCACACGAGCTCTCCTTGGGTCCTTATCACAGTGCCCCAGTGTCCCCTGTATACACATCGGGAGGCGAAGATAAGGGAGACGTTGAGTAATTTGCCTGTGGTCATTTGGCTGATAATTGATGGGACCCCAGGGCTGACTACTCGCGGGCCCCGAGCTTCCCTGCCTTGCCCCGCCTGAGCCCCCACTGACCAGGGCTCCTGTCTGGGGGCAGGAAGGAGATCCTGCAGGAGTACCTGGAGGTCAGTAGCCTGGTGCAGGACGAGGTGGTGGCCGTTCACCTAGAGATGGCTGCAGCTGTCGCCCGCATCCAGCCCGAGGCCGAGTACCAAGGCTTCCTGCGACAGTATGGGTAAGCCCCTCCTTGCTTCCGCTGGGCACCAGGGCCGCTGGCACGTTCGCTGACGGGGCACTGTCCCCCTGAAGGTCCACACCTGACGTCCCACCCTGCGTCACCTTTGATGAGTCACTGCTCGAGGAGGGCGAGCCGCTGGAGCCGGGGGAGCTGCAGCTGAACGAGCTGACCGTGGAGAGTGTGCAGCACACGTGCGTGGTGGCCCCGCTCCAGGCCCGGGTGGCCGGGGTGGCCGGGGGCAGACGCCGTCTACTCGGAGCTGCGGCCAGGGTTGCTTGGCCCTGCGGGGACCCCTCTGTGGGGCATGGCCCTCATGCGGTCCTCCTTCCGGGCACAGGCTGACCTCGGTGACGGACGAGCTGGCCGTGGCCACCGAGACAGTGCTTGGCCGGCAGGAGGCGGTCGCTCAGCTGCAGCGCGAGCTCCGGAATGAGGAGCAGAACACGCACCCCCGGGAGCGGTGAGTGGGTTCGCCCACGGCGGCCTCCCCCGCGCCTGCCTGCCCGACGCACCGCTCGCCGCGGGTTACAGGCTGAGCACCCCCCCAACTCTCCCTCCCGCCCCTCTCCCCCTTGCAGTGTGCAGCTGCTGGCCAAGAAACAGGTGTTGCAAGAGGCGCTGCAGGGGCTGCAGGTGGCCGTGTGCAGCCAGGCCAAGCTGCAGGCCCAGCAGGAGCTGCTGCAGGCCAAGCTGGAGCAGCTGGGCCCCGGCGAGCCCCCGCCCGTGCTGCTCCTGCAGGAAGACTGCCACTCCACGTCGTCCTCGGTGAGCCGCCCTCTGCCTGCCCGCTGCCGCCGCCAGCCACGCCTGCCCGCCGGGGGCGCGCTCCTCATGTTTGCCCTCCCCCTCCCCAAGCCCGGCCACCCGCTGACGTCTGTCCCTGGCCCCAGGAGCAGGAGCGAGAAGGGGGAAGGACACCCACCTTGGAGATCCTTAAGAGCCACATCTCAGGAATCTTCCGCCCCAAGTTCTCGGTGAGTGGAGCCCGGCCAGGGCCTGCATCTCTGCGCCTCTCTACAGGGTGGGCCAGGCTAGGGGTATCAGATGTGTACCCCCGAAGCCCCTTCCACCGGGGTGTTCGGCGTCAGTCACTGGGTTGCCCTAGAGAGGAAGCTCTGCCCAGAGGAGGCTGCTTTTATCGGGGAGTCACTGTCTCTCCTGGGATTCCGGGCTGCGCACGTCCCCAGACCCTGCCAGCCAGCACCTCCTTCTCCTCCGACCCCCTGTGTGTTGCAGCCTCGTTAACCCCCCCCCCCACACCCAACCCCTGCTCTCCCTGCTCCGGGACTAGTTGAGCAGCTGGGGCCTGGAGGAAAAGGCAGAAACCTGCTTTGAGATCGGCCAGCCTGGGCCTCCCCTCCCGGCTCTGCCAGCAGTGACCCGGGCGAGTCCGCTGCTTGCTCCGGGGGCTCTGATGCCAACGGGTGGTTCATGAGGATGAGGGGCGCGTGTGAGAGAGACACCCCCCATCTGTCCTGGCGGCCTCCACTGACAGTCTGGCTGAGTGACCCTTCCTTGCTCCTCCCCTGCCCCTGCCAGCTCCCTCCACCGCTGCAGCTTGTACCAGAGGTGCAGAAGCCCCTGCACGAGCAGCTGTGGTACCACGGGGCCCTCCCACGGGCAGAGGTGGCTGAGCTGCTGACGCACTCCGGGGACTTCCTAGTGCGTGAGAGCCAGGGCAAGCAGGAGTACGTGCTGTCCGTGCTGTGGGACGGCCAGCCCCGCCACTTCATCATCCAGTCCACCGACGTGAGTGGGGCCTGGACTCCAGCCTTCCCCGCCT
>CM053560.1:132491952-132545625 GCA_028646485.1 Cryptoprocta ferox | reverse complement strand
AAAAATAAAAAAACAACTGTTTGGCTGTAGTTTAGAGTTGGCTCCTTAGCCCAGAGTGACCTACTGCCATACTGCCTGTCCCAGAGCCGCTCTGTGGAACTAGGGATGTGAGAAGCTGGCACCGTGCTAGTCTTCGTCTTGCTGTGTGAGTACAAAGCTGTCCGGATCCCCTGGAGATTGTCCTCTCCTTACTGTGTGAGTCTATGGAAGTGTGGTGGTCTGTGGCCCATGTGGCTGCAGTAGTGGCCCTCGAGGCCCTGTTAACCATGACACTGCGCTTAAGGACTGCTTGGCCACTTGCTCAATTTGGCACTTAATGTGGGGCTAAGGTCACCATCTCTCTTTAGAGAAGAGACAGGGTTCCGTGGACTGTCAGGTCAAGTATGGGAGAGGAACTATGGCGGACCTAGTGTCCACTTTGTGCTGAGGTATTTGGTGACACCAGAGACAAGTGGTCTTTGACCATCATCCCTGATCCCAGATGGGCTCCATTGGTGTTTAGAGTTCGAAACCAAAGAGAGAGTTTCTTGCAGAGCTGAAGAAAGCACATGGTGGTTCTTGCTCAGCCTCTTACTGTGGCTACAGATGGAACACGACCTGGTGATCAAGGGTGGTCACTCAGAAATGTGCCAAGATCCACTCTTACAATGAACGAGAAAGGAAGGAAATTAGAGATTTGGGTAAAGTCGGGTGAAACCACAGAGGCATGGCTCATCTGACTAGCAAATGAGGTCCCATGTGAGTTCCACAGGCTAACAAGGAATGGAAGTCATTTGGGTGCTTAACAAATGACCTCCATGCTCCAAGCCACCCTGGCCACACCGTTCAGGCCAACGCCATGGATGTGGAGAAGGAAAATATAAAGATAAATTAGGGCTTGTTGCAATGGGTCTTTACAGCTATAACAAGATGGTGGCCTATCCAAGATGAATTCCTGTCACCCGAGAAGCACCCTTGGAAAGTGTTGGGAGAGGCTATCCCTTCCTTTTAGTCCACTGTACCCTTGGTCTGGATTCATAATGGAGATCGTGAGTGGCCAGATAACAAAAAAGTCACCCAAAGTCAGACTGAACATTGGCGTGACTCCCACCAGGCTACAGGAGAAACGGAGTCTTCTCTTGCTCTCTGGAGACGTCTCCAGGAAACCAGTCGGCTACCGTGCAACCTCTGGAAAAATCCAGAATGGAAGCCTTGGCAAAAGCCAAGATGATGTATCTTAGGCCAAGGTAGGAGAAGGAAAGAGCAGGCCATTTGGACTTGGCTACTGTGACAGGAGGTCCCAAAAGAGGAAGGTGATAATCTTCCTATGACAAAAAGTTCTCTCTCACGATTAGGCTCTGGGATGGCCAAGGGGACTTAAAGATTTGAGCTGTCACTGAGTCAGCTTTGGCGTTTCCTGTAGGCAGACAGGAGGAATACCAAGAAAGCCCCTACCTCCTCACTGAGGTTTTGGCTCTTTGGACTGCAGTTTGACCCAACACTTTTAGCACTATTCCTGACCCCCATCACAGACAAACTGGACTAGGTTGGAGGCGAAGGTCCTTTCATGCGCAGGGGAGACCAGAGGCCCTATGCAGTGGTCGAGGTGAGTTGGAGAACTGACAGCAGCTAAAATTCCCAAAGCTGCCCACCCCTCCTGGACACTGTGGCCTAGGCTATTGTGATACTGGGACATACCTGCAGACATGGCTGAAAAGCTTACCCTTACTAGATTTGGTAATAGCTCTCAAGTTGGACAGTGAGTTGACGTCACTTTTGGGTTGGCCCTTTTGAGCCAACCCACACCCAAGTGGTTGTAACTAACACTTGAATGTATTGTGGGAGTAGAGGTTTTGAGTATGTTACTTCTCTTGATTTTAAGAGATGTTCCAGGTGGGGAAATGTCCCACTTAGGATAGTGGTAATTGGACAGGGACAAGTGGTCACCTCTCCTAATGTAGCCAAGTGGTTACCGTGAAGCAGAGCCTACTAGGGGGATGAGGAGGGGAACTACTGTCTTGATGACAGAACTAGGAGATTTCAGGGTGCTCAAGGAAACGATATCTCCTTAGAGTAGCCCTGCATGGCCCCTAAAAAAGGCCAGTTGCCGTGGTGCCTCACAGATTATTACAAGTCACAGAGCTTGCTGCACGGACTGAAGACCCCTGCCAACAGGGTGCTGGAAGTTGCTTGCTGATGCCTTGATAGCATTCCATTACATCCAAAGGATGGAAATCATCTTGCCTTCATTGGCTTGGGTTACAGTACACCCTACCAGCGATGCCACACGACTACCTGAGTGCCCCTGTGATTTACCACCAATCCCAACTCCTGTCGGAATAGCATTATGGCCACAGATTGTGTGGAACACATGTCCCCTGTTCACAACCCATGGGAAGTGTAATGGTTACCTTATGTGTCAACTTAACCCAGCCATGGTGCCCAAATACATGGTCAAACATTATTCTGGATGTGTCTACAAAGGCTTTTTTGTTTGAGATTGACATTTAAATGGATGGATTTTGAATAAAGCAAATTTCCCTCCATAATGTGGACAGACTAATCCAATCAGCTGAATGCCTAAAGAGAACAAAAGACTGACCTCCCCAAGCAAGAGAGAATTCTGTAGCAGATGGCCTTTGGACTTGAACTGCAACATTGGACTCTTCCCTGGGTCTCCAGTCTCACAACCTTCAACCTTAAATTGCAGCATTTGCTCTTGTCTGGGTCTCCAGACTGCTGGTCTACCTTCTAGATTTTGGACTTTCCAGCTTCCATTGTTGCGTGTGCTTATTTCTTATTTCTTATTTCTTTTTTTAATGTTTATTTATTTTTGAGAGAGAGAGAGAGAGAGAGAGAGGCTGTGAGCCAGGGAGGAGCAGAGAGAGAGGGAGACACAGAATCCAAAGCAGGCTCCAGGCTCTGAGCTGTCAGCACAGAGCCTGACGCATGGCTCAAACTCACAAACTGCGAGATCATGACCTGAGCCCAAAGTCGGATGCTTAACCGACTGAGCCACCCAGGTGCCTCGACATGAGTTTATTTATTTAAATAAATAAGTAAACACACACACACACACACATCCATACATCCTATTGGGTTCTTTGGAGAATCTTGACTAATTCAGGCTATCTATGGAAAAGGATCCCTTTGACCACGAACAGCAGCGGAACCACCAAGCTGGTTAGAACTGTACCACCCAGGTAAGAACTACAGCCACCTGGAATCATTATCACACAGGACATGGCAGGCCATCTGTGACCCACGGCCTGGCGAATACACCTGGACTAATATGCCTGGACTGCTTGCTACCCAGTGGAGTGACAGAACTCCAGGGCACCCAACCTGCCTGGTCATGACAGATAGGCTAGCTGGCTCTCCTACTTTCTGCTCAATGGTATTGTTGGGCATTGACTGCGATAGGCAGCTCTTCCCAGGTACAGCACAGCAATTCCTGTCTGCACGGTAGATGTGGGCCATACTATTTAAGGACTCCTAAAAAGGCTGTGTTGTATATTTGAGTTCTCCAAACACATCCAATTAGACAATGGTGCTGCCTTTATAGCCAAGAGTACTCAGCGGCGGGTAACTACCTGAGGCATTTGACAATGTGCCATCCCCTGTATCACCAACAGGTGCCAGGTGCCAGTGAAAGATGGGATGTACTCTTCAAGGAGACCCTAAAACAGATAAGTGGATGACCAAAGCTCAGCTTCCCCTGGAGCACACCCTTAAGACAAGGCAGTGTGGATTCTAAACGTGGTAATTTCCAGGAAAGGGTGGTTCTCATTCAAATAGTGTTTATAAGGGTGAGAGGCAGAAAGATCTCAACTGGTTATGAGACTCAAATCCCATATTTAGTTCCCCCTGTACTCTTTCTTTTTCCCTCTCATGCCTACCTCCAGGGAACCAGGCTCCTGGAATGTACAGCACCAAAAAGAGCCAGAGGTGGGAGATTCTAACCTGATCACGCTTCTCCTACTGCTGCGGTTATGCCTGCGGACATTAGGCCTATACTTACCTGCCAAACACAAACCAGTAGTATAAGTGATGGTGGACAAATCTATTACCCCGGGCTTCGTGCTGGCCAGTCAAGGCAGCAGAGTCATGGTTGCCAACACTTCTTGCTGCACTTGGGTTAACGAATAAGGAAAAGTGGAGTGGGGGGCTCCTGGGTGGCTCAGTTGGTTTAAGTGTTCAGCTCTTGATTTCGGCCCAGGTCATGATCTCACGGTTAGTGGGTTCAAGCCCTGCGTCAGGCTCTGGGCTGACAGTGTGGAGCCTGCTTGGGAGTCTCTCCCTCTCTCTCTCTGCCCCTCCCCGCCTCAAAAATAAATTAATTAAAAAAAAAGTGGAGTGATCTATCTCTCAACTTACAAACAGAGTGGCTCTAAGGTTGATCCCCAGGGGCATCTGGGACATAGGGGTTTGGCTCTGAGTAGGGAGGCTGGCTGTGGTCTGTCCCCCAAGTGAGCCTGATCATCCTACTGGGAGGCAAAGCTGTGGTCATGCTCATCGAAAGGATTTGGTCCAAGCTCCCATCAATACACTTAGCTCTCTGATGGAGTGGCTGTGCTGCTGCAAATAATTCTTAGCTGGACACATGAAAGGCTGGGGTGGTAGGAAGCATTGTTGTAGGAAAGAGCTCTGACACAGTGCCCCCAATGACTTGCACAGGTCCCTATAGGCCACGAAAGTCAGGCTTGACCACAGTCCCACCCAAGTCTTGGCAGAACACATTAGGATTCCTCCTGCAATACGCAGCCTTCAATTCCCCCTGCAACAAGAGGACACAAGCAGCCTGGTGAGGAGCCTTCCTACCTTGGGACGCTGCCACAAGGCCATCTCTCATCCCTCCTCCTAGTTGCATCTTTCACTGGGTCCCTCCTTCCATTAGGGGGCAGCTGCAGGCCGTGTAATTGTCTGCTTGCAGTTCAGTGAGCTCCTTAGCCACGGAGAGTCCTACCACCACGTTGCCTATCGTCTGCTCCCTCCAGCTCCCTTTGTCCTCTGACTCGGGAAAGCTGACACCATGTTGGGCTTGCGTTTGCTGCCTGTATGAGTAAAAAGCTGGGTTTGCTTGTTGTCTCCTTACTGGCTGAGTCTACGGAAATGTGGCAGGCCCACCTAGTGGCTTCAGTAGTGACCCTTGTGACCGTGTTAGCCACCGTGCTGTGCTTAGGGACTGCTTGACCTCTGGACAGAGGGGAACATTTTGGGGATGATGGGATTTTTTTTAATGTTCATTTATTTTTGAGAGAGAGAGAGAGAGAGAGAGAGAGAGAAAGTGGGGGAAGGGCAGAGAGAGAGAGAAAGAGAGAGAGAGAGAGAGAGGGAGACACAGAATCTAAAACAGGCTCCAGGCTCTGAGCTATGATTACAGAGTCTGACACGGGGCTCAAACCTGAAACAGCGAGATCATGACCTAGGCCAAAGTCATACGCTTAACGGACTGAGCCACGCAGGTGCCCCGAGAATGTTTGGTTTTGATCTGGGTAGCGGTTATACTAGTGTATACATTTAACAAACCTTATCAAGCTCTACACTGAAGACTTGTGCCAGAAACTGTAAATTATACATCAATTTTAAAAAATCACCAAAAACAAAATTCTTCAGAGAGCAAACAAGAGCTCTTGGAAATCATGATTCCCACAATGAAAAATTCAGTAGTAAGGTTGGAAGAGAAATTTCCCAGAACACAGGGCAAATCACAGAGACGTAGGGAATGATGAACCTAGCCTAAGTCTAACACCTGGGAACCGTTAGGCCTTCCGGTTCCTAAATAAATCTAGAAAAATGTGGTGATAAGAGAGGCAGGAGTTAAAACAATGAGATGACAGTTTAAATCTGGGTAATCAAACAAAAGATTGTGTAAGCAATATTCAACAGTTCGTAATTGACAGCACAATCCTTTGGGGGAGCAATACAAGGCCAAGTATCATCAGTCATATCGGTCTTTATCTTTTGCCCAGGGAACCTCACTGCTGCGACTTTGTCCTAAGATAATTAACAGTAAAAGAAAGCCAATGCGGAATTCATGGAGATGTTCGCTGCGGTAGGGGTTATGATGCTGCAAAAGTATGAGCCACCCAGATGCCAGGTAAAAGGAGAAACGCCGCGTAAACGATGTCTTCCTCGAGGGGTGGCAAGCACGCATAGGGATCGTGATCGCACCCACGGGAGCCAGCGCCCCTTGGCCTGAGAAGCGTAACTGCATCAAATTAAGGCGACTTGGAGCAGAACAGGCGAGTCCGGAGACCGGGCTTCACTGCTCGGCGGCTGAAATGGAGGAGAAACGTTTCTACTACTGCTTGGCAAGGCGCTTACGCTAGTGAGAGCCAGAAAAATGAAGTTACGCGCCCCCCGCGAAGGTGCCGCAGCCAGTCGAGGTCGGGCGGGCTGCGGCTGCGCACTGCGGCGCCGCTGCCGGCGTCCCGGGCCGGAGGCGGGATCGCGCGGGAGGTGCCGGCCGGCAGGCGGGGGCGGGGGCGGGGCGGGGCCGGCGCGGAGGAGGCGGGGCCGGGCCGGCGCAGCTGTCCCCGCCCCGCGCGCTGGTCGGCGTGGCGGCGGCGGGCGGCGGGAGGCGGGAGGCGAGAGGCTGGAGGCCGGAGCAGAGAGGGGGTCGGCGCGGGGCGGGCGCAGCCGAGCGCGCGGGCGGCCCGGGCCCCGCGGGAGCGCGGCTGCGGCGCGAGGAGCTGGCGGCGCCTGCCTTCGCCTGCGTCGCTGCCTCCGCGCGGGCCGCCGTCCCCGGGGATGTGAGGCGCGCAGCTCGCCTGGCGGGACGCGGAGGCCGGCCGCGGACGGTAACGCGCCGGGCGGACCCATGGTGGTGGCGGGGGGGGTTCCGTCTGGCCCCGGGCCGTGGCCCGGGTGGGAGGCAGGAGCGCGAGCGGCGCTTGGGATCCGGGGCGGCCCGGGCTCCCGCACCCGGCCGTTGTCGTTGCGGTCCCCGGGGCTGGGAGGGTCGGCGAGGGCCGGAGGGCCGGCCGGCGGCCGAAGACCCAGCGGCAGGTGCCTACCCACCCTGTGACCCAACTCTCTCCCCGCAGCTCCACCCACTTTGGCCTAGACCCAGCCTCCAAGGGCTAAAAATATTGCCCGGAGGCTTCTGTGCGGAATCAGATCGCGCTAAGTAGGGCAGAGGCGCAGAGGCGACATAGCTCCTCGGCCCCCGGGCGGGAGCAAGTCTCCGGTGCGGGGGTTCGGCCCACGCTCGACCCAGCGGCTCGCGGCCTCCTTCCGCCCAGCAGGCAAGTGGGGGTCCGCGGGCGGTGGTAGCGGGCACTGGTCCTCCGAAGTTGCCCCACAGCGGAGCAGCTGTGCTCGGTCTCCCCCTAGCCAGGGGACCTTCGGCACCAATCACTGCTGGCTTCCCAAGGGGTCCCCAGGGTGCTCTCTATAAGCAAAGGCTGAAAGTTACCCACTGCTGGAATCAGAACTGCTGGGGAGAAGATGCAGGGCCCGCTTTATGCTAGAAATACAAGCCACTGCTGTCGCTTTTCAAGCTCATCTGTTTTTCCTAATGAGAGAGGTGCTGTGCGGGGCACTCTTTCTGATCCAAGAGGGCAGAGAGAAAGGCTTTCCCGTCCCTTCTTTAAATCTAACTAGATGCCAGTTTCTTCCTCGGAAACTAGAAGCACGTGGCCAAGGAACCTGGACACTCTCACCTCCTTTGATTGGCTGTATCTTTCTTGCAGGCAAGCGCTGCAGAAAGCTGGTTCTAATAGGAGGTTGTGTGGCGAACTCTGGAGTCAGAGCTGAGAAGCGGGTTATCGGTTCGTGTTTTTTATGGCGTTAGCCTGGGAGAGAGCGTCCTTTGCACCCTAAGGGCAGAGCTCCCGCCAGGACCAGGCAGGACCAGCTTCACACGCTTTGTGCTTTCTGTGTCTCAGACGAGAGTAGGATCCAGGTTGGGTCAGGATCCACAGCCAGTGTTGGGATTTGGTGCTTAGAAACTTGCTTTTCTTTGGAGTCAGGCAAATAGGCGTTCCTTGAGAGGAACCCTCAGGCACTCACTGGGGCATTTGGTGGAAAGACCGGCAGAGGGGTTTTGTCTGCTGGAGCTGCCTATGGTGTCCCTCCCGCTAGGTGTGTGTGGAAGCCAGTATGAAGCTGAAAAAGCAGGTGACAGTGTGCGGGGCTGCTATCTTCTGCGTGGCTGTCTTCTCGCTCTACCTCATGCTGGACCGAGTGCAGCATGATCCCACCCGTCACCAGAATGGTGGGAACTTCCCCCGGGTGAGTCATGCCTGGTTGCTAATCTCTGCATGTACAAGTCTTCTGAGCTCAGGCTGGGAGTCCGTGTCAGCCCAGGACAAGACTGTTTCTTCCCAAAAGGCAAATTTTCTAGAGACCCAAAGGTAAAAAACAGTGACGGCAAAAAAGAAAGAAGGAAGGCAAAGGACGAACTGCCAGTGTGTCCTCCTGAATTCTTGCCAGACGTTGCTAATGGATTGCAGCATTCGTTCCCACTAAGCCCGGATGCAGTCCTTGTCAGCACAGGGCTCCCGACAGGCCACACCAGTTGTGGAGAAGAGGCACGCGAGATGAAATCTTTGCCATCCATGAGCCAGGGAGCGAGGGTGCTCCCAACCCAAGTGGATTGCAGTCCTCTGTAGTGATGTGCACATTTTTCCTTACTGGACTGGAGCCATCCAGCCCCGTAGGCTCATGGTTCCGCCTTCAATTGGAGAGGGAAGGATCACAGTCCGGCCTTGGGTGGTGGGCCCCATGCAGAGATCCTCCCTGTGGCACAAGGAGCCCTGGGTGATTCCTTTCTGGTCTTTTGGCAGAGCCAAATTTCTGTGCTGCAGAACCGCATCGAGCAGCTGGAGCAGCTGTTGGAGGAGAACCATGAGATCATCAGCCACATCAAGGACTCGGTGCTGGAGCTGACGGCCAATGCGGAGGGCCCACCCGCCATGGTGCCCTACTACACGGCCAATGGCTCCTGGGTGGTGCCACCGGAGCCCCGGCCCAGCTTCTTCTCCGTCTCTCCTCAAGACTGCCAGTTTGCTCTGGGGGGCCGGAGCCAGAAGCCAGAGCTGCAGGTAGAGGGCAGAGCCGGCAGGGCCACCGCTGGTGGCTGTGGATGGGCACTGAGCTGCTGTCTGGCCTGGCAGATGCTGACCATATCGGAGGAGTTGCCATTTGACAATGTGGATGGCGGCGTGTGGAAGCAAGGCTTCGACATCTCCTACAGCCCGCACGACTGGGACACCGAAGACTTGCAGGTGTTCGTGGTGCCGCACTCTCACAATGACCCAGGTGAGGAGCCAGCAGAGCCCCGGGGCCCGGGCCCTGTGGAGGGCTTTCTGATGGCAGAGGTAAGGGAGGGGCAAAGGAGATGCTGGCGTCCTCAGGGAATCATGTGTTGGCACCCTAGGCTGGATCAAGACCTTCGACAAGTACTACACTGAGCAGACCCAGCACATCCTCAACAGCATGGTGTCCAAGCTGCAGGAGGACCCCCGGCGGCGCTTCCTCTGGGCCGAAGTCTCCTTCTTCGCCAAGTGGTGGGACAACATCAATGCCCAAAAGAAAGCAGCCGTCCGAAGGCCAGTGCCCGCCGGGGAAACATGGGCGGGCTGGCCTCTGGGCCCTGGGCTAGGGGCCAGAGCAGCTGGGTGCCACACCGTGGGTGCCAGGGTGGCAGGGAGAGGCAAGGGGAAGCAGGGCAGAGGGGAGGGGGTCTGGTGGAGGGGCTGAGAATAAGGCAGGGACTGGTGTGATGGCCACTGGGTCACCGGTATCGGGAGAAATCAAAGTTAGGTGGAGTCGTATGCACAAGTGAAGAGGGAGCGTGGGGCCTGGTCCAGAGAGAGGCAGGGCCAGGACAGCATAGAGGCTGTATGGAGGGAGAGGAGAGTGCATGTTTGTTCTGTTGGCCCCGGGTATGGGTTAGCGGGCTCAGTGAGGCCTGTGTGCACATGTCCCACATCCTCTGGTTGGCGGGACTGGGCAGAGCATCCCTGCCCCACACTGAGTGTGTCCTTTGCTCCAGGCTGGTGGGAAATGGGCAGCTGGAGATTGTGACAGGAGGCTGGGTGATGCCGGACGAGGCCAACTCCCATTACTTTGCACTGATCGACCAGCTCATTGAGGGGCACCAATGGCTGGAGAAAAACCTTGGTGAGTCTGGGCTCAGGAAGGAGAGTTCGCCCCGTAGCCAGGCCCAGGGAACAGCAGCGGGGCTGTAAGGTATGGGGATGGGCAAGGGGTGGTTCCTCTCTGGGCCGATCCCACCAGCATGGGCTCCACATGACAGCAGGAAGGGAGCTGGGTCCCCAGGACCTGAACACCTAAGGACCTCTGGCTTCTGTGCCCTCTCAGGAGCAACCCCGCGCTCTGGCTGGGCCGTGGACCCCTTCGGATACAGCCCCACCGTTCCTTACCTGCTGCGCCGTGCCAACCTGACCAGCATGCTGATTCAGAGAGTGCACTATGCCATCAAGAAGCACTTTGCTTCCACCCACAGCCTGGAGTTCATGTGGAGACAGACCTGGGGTAAGACCAGGTAGGGTGGAGGGTCACAGGGGTTCTCACTGCGGAAGGGCAGGGTATGAGACCCGCGACCCGTGTCCTTCAGAGCAGACCGGCAAGCACTTGCACCGACCACCAGAAGGGCTCTCCTCCTTCAGGTTACGTTGGGGATCACATTGACCACTGGCCTCTACAGGGCCCCCTGTCTGTACTGAGGGTCTGGGTATCCCAGGAACTGTGGGCTCCGGAGCCTTCCCTGGGCCCTGTGACGCTTGGCCTGCCCGTCTTCTGCAGCCTTAAGTCTGGTCCAGGCCTCACCTTCTGTCAGAGCTGCGCATGGCTGGAGCAGATCCCCTCCCTCCTGGCAGCCCCGTGCCCCGTGCCCGGCTCCAGAGGCCACCTGGTGGTAGCCAACAGCCCGGTGTGTCTTCTGCAGACCCGGACTCCAGCACAGACATCTTCTGCCACATGATGCCCTTCTACAGCTACGACGTGCCCCACACCTGTGGCCCGGATCCCAAGATCTGCTGCCAGTTTGATTTCAAACGCTTGCCTGGTGGGCGCATCAACTGCCCCTGGAAGGTGCCGCCCCGGGCGATCACAGAGGCGAACGTGGCCGAGAGGTATTTGTTCCCGCTTGAGGCTGGGCCGTTTTCCCTCCCCACAGAGGAGCCAGGAGACCTGGCCTCGGTGTGGGCTCTGCTGCATGGGGGTGTTTCGGGGTGTAGGTCTGTAATAGGTGGGGGGGGGCGCTCAGGTGGTGAGTTCAGGTCCACAGCCGCTAAGCTGGTGGCTCCTTTACTGAGCCTCCCTGGAAAAGTGGGGCGGCTCTAAGGAACCCCCTTTTTCAGAATGGTTTTATTTCCCCAAATGAATATGTTTCCCAGCATCCTATCAAACTTCCAGAGCCAGTCGACTGACTCAGAAGTGAATAATCCTCCGAAAAGGTAAAAGATTCCTTGTGCCACGTGGCCTGATGTGCCTTTGTTTTGTGCAGGCGTCCTGCCTTAGCTCCGTGTAGGCCAGGACCCCCCAGTGCTTGTGGACCTAGAGTCCCATTCACATGCACATTCAGTTCTGCCCATTAGCCCCCAGCGTCAGAGAAAGCACACCTGTCCCCCTGAGGGTCCTTGGGGACCCCTAAAGATGTCTCTGTGGCTAAAGTCCGCCCCTCCCCTAAAGAGCAGATTACGGGTGACCTGGAACTGACTAGCCTTGAGAATATAACAAGTTGAACTGGTTTTCAGTTCAATACTGAGGCAATACTCTGATTTCCATGATGTCCACGAAGCAAGCGAAGCATGTGACCAAAAGGGAAAGAAAGTGGTCTTTTGTTTCTGGAAGCCAGAAATCTAAATGCTGATTCCAAGCAAGAATCCAGGGTTGTTAAGGAGTGATTTTTCTTAAAGCAGCAGCTGCGATCAGCAGATGCCGGGCCAGCTTTGCAGAGAGCAAGTCATGAGAGTAACTTCATTTCCTCCTTCGAAACGCTTATGCGGCTGGTAAATTAGGGGGAAATGGTATTCGAGGAGTCTTCTCTTGAGAACAAAGTAGAAAAATACAAGCCAATCAGCACAGTTAAGTAGATTAGTGGCTCGCTGAACTACGATACCCGTAACATGCCAATGACTAGGTTGGTCTAAAAAGAGAAAGGGCTTTAATGATATGCTACAAGGTTCTGGTTTCCTACTGATTTTACCAGTAACTCGGATGAAAAAGAAAGTGACAAACGTGTATGTGTAGTCCTTACCGTGTAACAGGAGCTAGTCTAAATTAAAAAAAAAATTTTTTTAATTTATTTTTGAGAATAAGAGAGACTGAGCATGAGTCGGGCGGGGCAGAGAGAGAGGGAGACACAGAATCCGAAACAGGCTCCAGGCTCTGAGCTGTCAGCACAGAGCCTGATGCAGGGCTTGAACTCACAGACTGTGAGATCATGACCTGAGCCAAAGTCGGACGCTTAACCATGTGAGCCACCCAGGTGCCCCTGCCAGGCGCTATTCTAAGTACTTAACAAACATTAATTTATTTAGTTCATTTTAATTTTCATAACATTATGATGGTAGGTACTGATGTTACTCTCATTTTATAAAAAGCTGAGGCCCAGCAAGGTTAAGTAACTTGGCCCGGGTCACCCAGCCTAGTACATGTGGAGCTGGTATAGTCTGGCTCTGATTCTAGGTCTTAAGAGCTATGCTGTATCACTAACTTACGGATAAAGTGAAGCTGGGGTGTCAGAATGAAGACCCCCCCCTCAAAAAGGATCAGGATCCCAAAAGATCTCAGTAGGTTGTGTGCGATGTGAGTCAAATCTAACCAGATAAGATTTAATAGATAAAAATGTAAGATTCCACCCTTAGTCTCAGGAAAGAGAATAGGAAATGGTCAGGATGGGGAGAAAGGCCCTTGCTGAACTACATGCTGGGAGACCCACGTGGTGGCTGACATCAGCACTGGTGGGACGTGGGGACCCTCCTGTACACGCATGCGGCACACCTGGCCGGCCGGGGTGGGGGGTGTCCTGCCTGCTGTTTGCGGGTCAGCCCACCCCGGATTCCTCACCCTGAGGGATGTGGGCAGAAGGGCTGCTGGAGAACCACCTGTGATGCAGGGGTGGGGGTACGTGGGGGCTGGGGGGGGCCGGGCTTCTGGAGCTGGAAGGGAGGCACAGGGGAGTGCGGCGCATCTGTGGTGTGTATGAAGGCCCACGGGCCAGCGGCGTGCTGCTGTGCGTGGTGTCCCGAGGACGAGGACGGCCCTGGAGCCCCGGCGCTGAAGCCGAGCGGGGAAGACCCAGGGCCGCCCCGCTCCCTTCCCCTGCACCGAGACTGTGCGTGGGGCCCCCCGCGCCCTTCCGCCCGCAGGGCAGCGCTGCTCCTGGACCAGTACCGGAAGAAGTCCCGCCTGTTCCGAAGCAACGTCCTCCTGGTGCCGCTGGGGGACGACTTCCGATACGACAAGCCCCAGGAGTGGGACGCCCAGTTCTCCAACTACCAGCGGCTCTTCGACTTCCTCAACAGCAAACCTGACCTCCACGTGCAGGTGTGGGGGGCTGGGGGAGGGGGTCCCCCCCACAGCCCTGCACCCGGCCCTTCCTGGGGGCTTCCCGACTCCTGGGCAGGGGCTCCCTTCGGTGTGGGAATTCCTTCCCGGGCGCCCCAGCTTCTGCGTGTGGTGGGAAAGGGTAGCATGGAGTGATTGTGGAGGGGCGGGGGGCCATCGACAATTCCCAGACGTCTCTGGAACTGACGGAAGCGGGTTTCTGGGGTCCCCACAGGCCCAGTTTGGCACCCTCTCTGACTATTTTGACGCTCTGTACAAGAGGACAGGGGTGCAGCCGGGGGCACGGCCTCCAGGGTTCCCCGTGCTGAGCGGGGATTTCTTCTCCTACGCCGACCGTGAGGACCACTACTGGACGGGCTATTACACTTCCCGGCCCTTCTACAAGAGCTTGGACCGGGTCCTGGAGGCCCACCTGCGGTGAGACTTGCCCCCCGCCCCCTTCCCGGCCGGAGTAGAATGAGGCTGTGGGGCTTAAGGAGGGCTGGATTGGCTCAGAAGGCCCTAGAAAGGCTTGGCGAGCGAGGCAGGCAGGGAAGTGGCGGAAAGAAGGGGCCGGGGTGGGCCTGGGAGCTGTGTGGGCAGGAGGCTGACCTCTCTCTGTGGGCAGGGGGGCAGAGATCCTGTACACCCTGGCTGTAGCTCACGCCCGCCGCGCTGGACTGGCTAGCCAGTATCCGCTCTCCAACTTCGCCCTTCTGACGGAAGCTCGGCGCACCCTGGGGCTCTTCCAGCACCACGATGCCATCACCGGCACCGCCAAGGAGGCGGTTGTGGCGGACTATGGTGTCAGGTGGGGGCCTCTCCTCCTCCCCGTGAGCTCCATGCCCTCGCCCGCTGTCCCAGAGAAAGGCTGTGCGGAGCGGCCAGGGGGCAGGCCTGCCGGTGAGGTGCACAGTCGGTCTGTGGCCACCTCCATGGTCCTCTCCCGCCCCCTGTCCCCCCAGGCTCCTGCGCTCCCTTGTCAGCCTGAAGCAGGTCATCATCAATGCAGCGCACTATCTGGTGCTGGGGGACAAGGAGACCTACCACTTCGACCCCGAAGCTCCCTTCCTCCAAATGGTGAGCCCTCCCCGCCTTGCGCCCTCGCTCTGCTCGGGCGCCCTCGGGCGTGTAGTAGGAGGGTGTCGCTCATCTCCTTCCCTGCCCTGGGGGTGAAAGATCTGTGCCCAGGGCAGCTGGTGGTCCCCATCCAGGAGAGGCAGGGGAGGAAAGACACCGATCTGGGCCAAGCCCTGTGACGGGTCTTCCCTTCCCACCCGCTTAATTCCAGGACGACACCCGCCTGAATCACGATGCCCTCCCGGAGCGCACAGTAATCCAGCTGGACTCCTCGCCCAGGTGAGCCAGACCAGGCCGGGTGCAGAGGCGAAGCCACTCTGGCTCCTGACACCGTCTCGCCCCCTCACCTGCCCAGATACCGTGGGCCTCTAGGCCCGGCCTCTGGTCCCACCTCTGCTGCCCAGGACGAGCCTGCCTGGGTGAGCCTGCCTCTCCCTGCAGGTACGTGGTGCTATTCAACCCGCTGGAACAGGAACGGTTCAGCGTGGTGTCCCTGCTGGTCAGCTCACCCCGCGTGCGTGTCCTTTCTGAGGAGGGTCAGCCCCTGGCCGTGCAGATCGGCGCGCACTGGAGCTCTGCCACTGACGTGGTCCCCGATGTCTACCAGGTGAGGTGGGGGCCTGGGAAGTGGGCCCCGGTCCTCTGTGCTCATCCTTGGCCTCTCCCCGGGGCCTCCCTCTGCCTGTGACACCAGCCTCCCGCCCTCCTGCTTACGCCCCAGGTTGGGGACAGGCGTCTTGGGGAGAGGGGTTGCCCAGAGAACAGGCACTGTTGGGATTTGGGTCTGTCCTCGAAAGGCAGGTGAAGTTTGGTGAACTACGATAATAGTGAGAATGGCAGCCAGGGTGCTCTCTTATTTCTTCATTCATCAACTAGTTGTTGAGAGTTTAATACGTGATTGCCACCTCAGAGTTTCTCAGATAGCATTTGAGACTCCTAAAAGTCTGACCAGAGGCAAGTAATGTCATCTTTCCCTTCAGAGGAGGGGACAGAGGCCCCAGCAGGTTCAGGGCTCTGTTCAGGCTTTCCCAGCTAGTACGAAAGCCCCAGGACTAGAATCCTGGGCCCACATCCGGAACTGGTGCCCCTGCTGTGGGCAGTGCTCCCTCACCCTTCCTGTACCAGCAGGTGTCCGTGCCCATCCGCCTGCCAGCCCTTGGCCTCGGCGTGCTGCAGCTGCAGCTGGGCCTGGACGGGCACCGCACCCTGCCCTCTTCCGTGCGCGTCTACCTGCATGGCCGGCAGCTGTCTGTCAGCAGACAGGACGCCTTCCCTCTACATGTCATTGACTCTGGCACCAGTGACTTTGCCCTCAGCAACCGCTACATGCAGGTCTGGTTCTCAGGCCTTACCGGGCTCCTCAAGGTAAAGGGCCAGGGCCGGGGGGCTGAGGAGGGTGTGGGTGACGGTGGGGCGGCACTGAGCCGCCACCTGACTGACGGCGGGCCTCGGAGCGGGCCGCCTTGGCTCTGGGATGACGGCGTGGGGCAGTTGGGCTGGCTTCTGGGGGAAGTTCGTCCGTGCCCTCCCAGGGGGCAGGCCTGACATGCGGGTGTGGGGCCAGGGGTCAGGGCTGTGTTTTTTGGCAGAGCATCCGAAGGGTGGACGAGGAGCAGGAGCAGCGGGTGGACATGGAGTTCCTCATCTACGGCACCCGCACGTCCAAAGACAAGAGCGGAGCCTACCTCTTCTTGCCTGATGGGGAGGCCCAGGTACCCTATCGACTCCCCAAAACCCCAGGCAGCCCCGGGAGGCCCCACTAGCGGAGGGCACGAGGAGCCACGTGAACCGAGGCAGTGAGGAGGAGGGGCCCAGGCCTTCCTCCAGGACGATCCCGCCTGCCAGGGGCCTCGCCGGGCTGTCTCCGGAAGGTGGGCCGAGGAGCGGCAGCCGGGGGCCTGGGCCAGCCCAGCCAGGGGGCTCCGGCCGGGGCCTGCAGGGACCAGGTGCCTCTGCCGAGGCCGGGCCGGTGCCTCTGCACTTCGCCTTCTGTGCTGTGACCTCAGCGGTCGCCTGCTCTTTCCCCAGCCCTACGTCCCCAGGGAACCCCCTGTGCTGCGTGTCACTGAAGGCCCTTTCTTCTCGGAGGTGGTCGCCTACTATGAGCACATTCGCCAGGTGGTGCGGCTCTATAACCTGCCAGGTGAGCCCCGCCACAGGGAAGGTCGGGGGCGGGGGGAGGGGAGGGCCACTCGGGCTGTGTCCTGCTCTACCTTCTGCTCACTGCTTATGGTCTGTTTGCGATGGGGGTCACCGGTAGTTCTCTGGGAGAGAAGGTCCTCCAGAAATGCGGGGCATCGAGGGGGCTCTGGGCACGGCCTCTCCATGCTCACCCTTTGTCTCTATGCCCAGGAGTGGAGGGGCTGTCCCTGGACATGTCATCCCTGGTAGACATCCGGGACTACGTCAACAAGGAGCTGGCCCTGCGCATCCACACGGACATTGGCAGCCAGGGTGCCTTCTTCACGGACCTCAACGGCTTTCAGGTGATTCCCGGGGCCCCGGGGGTGCACGAAGCAGGCCCTGGGAGCGGTCTGCTCTGAGGGAGGAGAAGAAATCAGAGGCGAGAGTGATCAGGGACTCCTTCAGACTGGGGACCCGTTGGGCCCACATGGTGCCCGGATGCCCTTGACCTGCCGGCCTCACCCTCCCAGGTGCAGCCCCGACGCTATCTGAAGAAGCTACCCCTGCAGGCCAACTTCTACCCCATGCCTGTCATGGCCTACATCCAGGATGCCCAGAACCGCCTCACCCTGCACACCGCGCAGGCCCTGGGCGTCTCCAGCCTGCACGATGGTGAGTGGGGCACAGGAGCTGGTGCGCAGGGGCATGGGTGGGGTGGAAGCCCATCTGTGGCCCAGGGCCTCTCCCCTCAGCAGGCCCCACACCTACCCAGTCTGCACCACTTCCGTACCTACAGAACCATTAACAGGGAGCCGTTAACTCCTGTCAGTCACACATGGGCATTGCAGGAGGGCCGATCCCTGCTGTCACCCTGGCCCCTAGCGGAGGCAGCCTCGGAGATGACGGAGGGGGGTGCCCCGTCGGATCCTTTTAAGAAGCATCATGGTATCGAACAGTTATTCTCCTGGCCAAGGATGGGAGTAGGGGCAACTGGGAAAGTGCAGATGATGTTATAATGAAATAGCAAAGGAGAAAAACGTATACTACTTTTAAAAGAGAAAATGGCATCTTTAAGAATTCAAACAAGGACATGGGGGTGCTGGCCTAGGGCTGGGCCCTCCGAGGTGGCTCCTGCGTCCTCAGGGTAAAGTGAACACTTTGCTCTTGGTGGCCTCTGAGGCCTTCAGGTCGTCTGTGTTGGGGACAGAGCCTTTGTACAGGGCCAAGCCGAGAGGCTTTTCCTGGGGGCTGGTGGCCAGGGCAGTCGAGGCCTGACCCCCTGCTGAAGGAGTGTGGCTCGGATAGCCCCGCTGTCAGACTCTGCCACGGCTCTGTCTACGCCGCCAGCTGCTAGCTGAACCCCACGGGATTCTCTCTGCCCTTCTGGAAAACAGTGTGCTGAGAGATTATTGTTTTGTACACACGGGTCCGTCTTACGACTTTCAGGTGTCTTTCCAAAAACGATTGCTCAGGGTACAAAGATGTAGGAACTACAGAAGGCAGAGTACCGGGCTGGGAAGATGGATGGGGCCATCTGAGTGGACGCTCTCAAGAGGTTCTTACAAAAACAGGCGCTGGGAAAAACCCTCACCCCAACACATGTCAGCTTTGCGGCGAGCCCCTTCCCCAAGCATATTTTACCAAGAAAGTACAGGCGGTCTTCTGCCATCCCTTTTCCCCAGGACAGCCCTAAACGACATCCGATTGGGGCTTCTCTGATTTGCCATCTGCCCGTGCTCTCCGGACTCTGCTTGTGATGGACGAGGCGGCAGAGCTGGAGTCCGGCCCAGCCTCGAACGAGGGCGGGAGGCCGTGGGTTCTAGTCCCAGCAAGCTCCGCCCCGGCTGCCTGGATCAGGGCCTCCGCAGCAAGCGCTGCTGGCCGTTGATGGCAATTCCGTGTTCACTGGTTTTCTCTGTTCGAGTGGCCAGTGCAGCTAGCGTTCCCCGCCCGCGCACCCGGGTCCGTGCCCCCTCCTCGGGCCCAGAGCGTGCGTGGTAAACTACTAGGGCCCGCGTGTCTCCTCCAGCCTCTTTGGTTTCCTGTTCTGTGGTACTGGCCCTTCACTCAGTCCCCTTCCAGCTCCGGGCCCCATGGCTCCTCCTCTCCCGAGTGACTCCGCTTGTGGCTGTGGCTCCCCGGGCTTTTCCCTCGGGGCCTGTGGTTGGGATTCTTCTTCCAAAAGCCCAGTATCTGCTTGGGGCTCACAGTGAACTCCCCCAGGCCAGCTGGAGGTGATCCTGGACCGTCGGCTGATGCAGGACGACAACCGGGGTCTGGGCCAAGGACTCAAGGACAACAAAAGAACCTGCAACCATTTCCGCCTCCTGTTGGAACGGCGAACCCTGGGCAGTGAGGTAAATTCTGGGCCTCCCTCCTGGGGAGCCAGGTCAAGCTGGGCGCTTGGGCGGCAGAGCTAGAGGCGGGTGAGGGGTAGCGAGCATAGTGCTTCTCCTGGGGTGTGGGGAGTGGGTCTGACGTTCTGCTTCTCCATCTCCGGCAGCCTGGCACCTCCCTTCTCCCACAGTGCCCTGTCGCCTGTGCCCCCGAGCCACCGCCCGCCTTCCTCTGTGCCCCCTCCCCGCCGCCATGCTCTCTAACCCTCTGCTCCAGCCCCGTTCATCTCATGGCTCTCTTTGCCCCCACCAGCCTGGCTTTTTCTCCAAACTGGCAGCCATGTTTAGGGGCTTGATCTTTCCCAGCAGCAGGAGCAGTAACCGAGAGGTAAGGGCCAGCAATGGGGTGTTGAACTAGCACTAGCAAGTGGTGGCTGGACTTGGAGCCTGCGGAGGACAGAGCCTGCCAGCCCGTCTCCCCTGTCTGGCTCGGTCCTTGCTCACCAAGGAGCTACTGAGCACCTGCTGTGGTTTAGGGCCTGAGGGGGACACAGACGCCTCTGACCCCGACCCTGCTCTCCAGGACTTCACTCGGGAGTAGGGGTGGGGGGTAAGCTACGTGCGTAAGGATAAGGTACCAGTACGTCAGCTGGTTCGGGGGAGTAGGAGCACATTGTGAGCTAAGGGGATGGAGAACAGCTTCTGGGGGACGTGTTGGCCAGGCACAGCTGTGATGAATGGGGGTCTGATCTAAACACAAGAACGGGGGCGCCTGGGTGGCTCGGTCGGTTAAGCTTCAGACTTCAGCTCAGGTCCTGATCTCATGGTTCGTGAGTTCGAGCCCCACGTTGGGCTCTGTGCTGACAGCTCAGAACGTGGAGCTTGCTTAGGATTCTGTGTCTCCCTCTCTCTTTCTGTCCCTCCACCACTCATGCTCTATCTTTGAAAAATGAAGAAACCTTAAAAAAATATTTAAAAAAATACACAAGAACAAAGGCAGAGGGTAGAAGGCAGGAAAGACCACGTGAACGGGGAACAGCAGTGAGTTCACTTAGACCACAGCTGCTAGTCCAGCCTGGTAGCTTCTAGCCACATGTGGTTATTTAAGTTAATTAAAACTAAATATAGGGGCGCCTGCATGGCTCAGTTGGTTAAGAGTTCTACTCGATTTCAGCTCAGGTCATGATCTCAAAATTGGTGAGTCTGAGCCCCATGTTGAGCCCCATGCTGACAGCGTGGAGCCTGCTTGGGATTCTCTCTCCCTCTCTCTCTCTGTTCCTCTATGCTCATTTCTTTCTCTCTCTCAAAACAAATTGACTTAAAAGAACACAACGTAATAACAAGTTCAGTTCTTCAGTCATGCTGGTTACATTAAGTGCCCAGTGGCCACAAGTGGCTAGCAGCTACTCTGTTAGTACAGGTATAGCTTATTTCCATCTTTGGAGAAAGTTCTAGTGGCCATTGCTGGGCTAGCATGGGGTCAGGGGTTGGTTGGGGCAGACTGTAGTGGGCCCAGAATGGCTGGCTGGGGGGCCTGGACTTTATGTGGGAGGCCAGTGCAGGATCCGAGCAGGGAGGGTCACTGTTGGACTCCGCCCAGAGCCTGTCCGTCCAACCGCAGGAATAGGGCAGACCTTCAGGGAGCCTGGAGGCGGGTGATGGTTTACAGGCTGTTCAAGCAGGAAGTGTCTGTGGCTTGACCCGAGCCACTGGAGGGAGAGGTGGGGGTGGGTATGAGGACGCTGCCGAGGTGGGGATGGAGGTCAGGGGAGAGGGAAGCGAGAGATTCTGGGCGATTGGAAGGAAGGTGGCACTAGGGATAGAGGTTCCAGGGGACGGAAAAGTGGCTGCCTTAGGGAAAGTCCAGCGTAGGCCTGTGCGTGTGGCATCCCGGGCAGCCACCTAAGCGGCCGCCCCCAGTTGGCACAGCTAGGGGAGCACCGGACCGGAGGATCAGGGCTGGCGCCGCGGACGTGGGGCTGGACTTGGGACCGCAGGGTCCCTCGGGGTACTCGCTCTGTCCGCGGTGGGCGCACGTCTGTCTGTGGCCCTTTGTCCTCCCGCACTGAGGGTCTGTGCTGGGAGATGGAAGGTGCTCACAGGGCATGTGCTCCTGAAAGTGTCATGAAAGCAGAGACCCCACAAGGTAGAGGAGACGTGGCCTAGTAAATAGTCCCTCGTAGGTTGTAGGAGATAGGACGTGGCTACACAGGAAGGTCCTGGAGCCTTCCAGACGCTTCGGGGAAGCTCTCTCCCAAGGAACTGACCCGGGTGTGCTTTGGCCCTTGCCCTCCCCCCTTGCCCCGGTTCTGCCCGCTCACCTACATCTTGGCCGGCCTTGCAGGTCCAGGATGGCCGTGTTACCAGCTACCCGTCCCTCCTCAGCCACCTGACCTCCACCTACCTGAACACCCCAGTGCTCGCCCTGCCCGTAGCCAAGAGGCAGCTCCCGGGCCCCAGTCTACGCTCATTTCATCCCCTGGCGTCCTCCCTGCCCTGTGATTTCCATCTGCTTAACCTGCGGACGCTGCAGGCCGAGGTGAGTACCCCGCCCCCCTCTGCACCTCCAGGACCAGATTCTGGCCTTTCCTCGTCCGAACTCCTCCCGCTGCTGCTCCTGGTCCCCATCCCGGTGCTGCCTGGCTGTCGCACTTGCCCCCACCACCCTCTGTGTGTCCGTCACCCAGGACGATGCCTCGCCCTCGGTGGAAACTGCACTTCTCTTACACCGCAAGGGTTTCGACTGCGGCCTTGAGGCCAAGAACTTGGGCTTCAACTGCACCACGAGCCAGGGCAAGGTGAGTGGGACCCGGACATAGGCCGGAGCAGGGTGCGCCGGGGCACGAGAGGCAGGGGGTTGGGGAGCCTGCGGGGAGGAGCGCAGCGGGTCGCTCTGGGCTTTTGGAGAGAAAGGGAGAAGCTGTTGCTGAGTGTCTTCAGCAGCCGAGGCCTGGCCGGGGCACCTTCTGGACGAGGCACGTGCTCCGTGAGTAGGGGCCGCCACCAGACTCGGTGGAAAAGGTCAGAAATACGACCCCGAAGCTGCCGTGCTGTGACTCTGAAAGCTCTCGTCCCGGGCTCAGGCAGGCGCCCACAGTGCCTCCACCTGCCACGGCCCCTGCTGGGCACTGGCCACTCCAGAGCGGGCCTGACACGGTCCATGTCCTCAAGGAGCTCGCCGCTCGGTGCAGTGGCACCTACCCCGAGGTCTACGGACGGGCTTCAGGGTTGAGCGGAGTGGGAGTGAGCCCCTGGCCTGAACGCAAACTCCCACGCGCAGGTAGGCACCATGTCGCCGAGCGGGGCCGGGGCCTCTGTGAGGATCATAAAGAGGTAGCAAGTCCTGCAGAGAAAGAGCTGCATCACGTCACGTGTGAGCAGCCAGCACAGCCCTGTGCCCTGTTTTCCTCTCCACAGGTGGCCCTGGGGAGCCTTTTCCGTGGCCTGGATGTGGCTTTCCTGCAGCCAACCTCCCTGACGTTACTGCACCCCCTGGCCTCGCCGTCCAACAGCACTGACATCTATCTGGAGCCCATGGAGATTGCCACCTTCCGCCTCCGCTTGGGCTAGCGCTTCTCGTGGCCTGAAGAGAAAGTCCTTCCACAGAGACTGCCTCTCACATAAGGTTGGGTTGGACAAGCCGGAAGGGTGTCCTGTCCCGATCTACCTCTCAGAACTGTGACAGACTGGGCTCTGCCCTCGTTTTCTGTTTCTCGTTGCTTCTGTGTTCAGTGGCAACCCCAAGCCCGGTGTTGGGTAGACAGGGCAGATGCTAGCTAGTGAGATCTTGGCCAGAGGGTCCTTGGTCAGAGTGGGCGGTGCCAGCCTCTGCTTTGGGTTGTGAGCGGCACCCAGTTGAGCACAGGCTCAAGCACCCACCCTTCTCCCAAAATGGGATGGAGGAGAAGCAGGGTCAGAAAAGGTAGGGGAGGCTGAGTGGGTAGGGGCCCAGCGTCAGGGTCACTGGAGGCGAGAGCTGACTCTAGGGGGGTGTCCTCTGGTTATGTAGGGACTGGATGTCCCGATGTGACCGGCAGGAACTGAGTGACGGCTGGGAGGAGGGGTGGGGACCCAGAGTTAGCAGAGGGGAGGAGGAGGAGGAGGAATCTTTGCTTTCTGTGACGCCTCCACCGTGAGGGCTCCCTGGCCTGCACGCCCCGGCTAGGGGCTGTGGTGTGGCAGGAAGGCCTCCCTAGAGACCGTGTCATGGCTAGAGGTCATAGCACGCTTCAGGTACCAAAACCCCCATCTGATCCTGGGTGCCTGATCTGTGTATTGATGTGTGGGAGGGTGACAGGGACGTGGGGGCGTCCTCTATCCTCACTGACCCCTCTTTGGTTCCTGTACTCTGTATGCCACTGTCCACCGGAGTCCCACCCTGGGGGCATCTGGTCTGGCATACTTCCTTTCCCTGGAAAGAAAAAGAAGCCTCCAGCCCCCCATGAGTGTGAGCCATTTGAGAAGGCTTTCTGCCCCATCCCTGTAGCCAGGCCACGAAGCTTCAGCCGTGGTACATTCTTTGACTCCTGGCACAGGGATTAGGGATACGTAGACTGAATCAGGAGGCAGCAGGCCTGCTCAGCAGCCTTCTTCAGCTTCGATGAATAGAGCGAAGTTTTTGACGGTCTCTATAGACGCCAAAACAATATTTGGTAAAGTTTAAAATCCATCCCTTATTAAAAATCTTAGTAAGTTAAGACTACAAAGAAACTTCTAGGTAAAAATCTGTATCAGAAACCAGCCGTTCATGACATTGGAAAGAGTCAGACACCCCAGGCATTCCCATTAAAGTCAGAAATTAGCCAAGGACGTACTGTTATTTAGCAGGGTCCTGGCACCATAATCCCCACAGTAGAGCAGGCGAAGGAGAGGAAGTTACTATTGTCATTATTTGGAGACACTAGAACGGCAACCTATAAAATGTAAGAGACCGGCTGGAGCGCAACTGAGACCATTCTGTGGGCAGATACAAACAATAGACATCATGCTCCTGTAAAGATAGTGGTTCTCTCCAAACCAGCCCATAAATTCAGTGTATTCCAGTGTGATTGGATAGTTTTGGAATTTTGATGAGTCCTAAAGTTCATTTGGAAGAGTAAATACATGAGAATACTAACAAATTCTGAATGGTGATGAGTCGGGGGCAGGGGGCCACCAAGGAGGGGAAAGGGCACGTGCCTCGTGGCATTGCCCCACGGACTCTCAGGCGACCACTCGTGGTCCGTGTGACCTGGTGTGGGATCAGACAGACCGACTGATGGAACCAAAGTCAGAGTCCAGAAGGAGACCCAGGTAGACGGGGATTTAGTGGGATAAAAGGATTATTTGAAGTGGGGAAAAGATGGATTGCTTTAAATAGTACTTTGAAGACACTGGCTGTCAAAGTAAGAGTTAGATCTGTAGCTCACAGTTTCCACAAAAATTAGTCCCGGAGAGAAGAAACGAAAAAATTAAACTACAAAGTTATTGAAGAAAATACAGGGTATTATTATATCTGTGGTATGGAGAGCTCTGTTCTAAACATAATGCAAAACCTGGAAGCTGTAACAAGGGAAAAGATTAAACATTTTATTACCAAAAAATATTGAAAGTTTTATGTACGATGGAAAACATCAAGGTTAAAATACAAATGACAATCTGGGAGAAAATGTTTGCAGCACCTCGAAAACCAGGAAGTTAATCACTTTAGGTTAAAGCTTGCTTTGGGGTTCACAGAAGGTCCCCCAGGCCTGCTCAGCCCCTCCCTGAATGTCAAGAGTCCTTCCAGATCATCAAGGGCCATTGGCAGCAGCAGGCCAGGGTACATGGAATCCTTTCTGTGTCACTGTGGAAGAAATAAGATTATTGATGTGAGGCGTCCAGCGAGTGCCTGGCACAGAGAAGAGCTCAGTAAACAGGAGCTGTGATCTGATTAGTGAAGGCTGCTCAACAGCTACGTTCTAGCAGGTGTCAGTTACTTGTGTAATACGGCCTGTAATCACATGATAAGGGAGACTGTGTGCCCCTTAGGAAGTGAGCAGAATAAAGGCTGTTTATCTCTAGAGATCTTACATGTACCATGAAAGCATTCATCTGCCAGGGACAACGCTTAATGCTACACACTGGCCTTCTAAAACGACTTCAGGCAGCGTTTTTCAAGGTGTGGTCCAGGATCACCAGAAGTGTTTGTTTCAAGTCCAGCTTTTTGGCCTCTCCTTGCTAGGGCTGCTCCTTCAGCCTGGATGTTGGACTGAGGGCCTGTGGAGCAGAGACTAAGACTCACTGAGACTGACGTGTAACACGAACAAGAAACAAACGTTTCTACATAGCACGTAGGAGGAAAAGCCGATTGCTGGGCACAATCTACTGAACCAATGGCAGTCAAAGGATCTACTTTTTTAACAAGCTTCCAGGTGATTCTTTTGCACACATAAGTTTTTAAAAAAATTTTTAATGTTTATTCATTTTTGAGAGACAGAGCGTGAGCAGGGGTGGGGCAGAGAGAGCGAGGGAGACAGAATCCAAAGCAGGCTCCAGGCTCTGAGCTGTCAGCACAGAGCCCGACGAGGGGCTCAAACTCACAAACCCTGAGATCATGACCTGAGCCGAAGTCCGATGCTTAACCGACTGAGCCACCCAGGCACCCCTTGCACACATAATTTGGAAATGGGCCTGTGATGTTAAGGCAAGCAGCCATCCTTTACCGCCGTGTGCAGGCACGGAGGCCTCCGTTCCAAGGGTTACAATCATAATTAGAACCAGGACGTGACACAGAAGCAACTTCAACCACTGGAAGTAGCATTCTGTTCCTCCTGTGAGCCCTGCATGCACTTAGAGCGATCCCATTTCCACTAAGAGAGGACTATGGCCAAGTGCAACCATGGAAAGGGGACTGAAACCAAGAAGCCAGTCCTCCTGTGCAGGGTGAGGCAGGCCAGGTGGCGCTCTGATTCAGCTTGCCTAGGGGGTGGCCACAGAGAGAGAATTCTGTAGAAAGAGCGACCTCTGTAACCTCAAGTTCACTTGCCTACCCCACGGTCACCACGGTCAGCTAACTGCACTCATGCGCTCACGGAGGGGGAAAATCAGAGTCTGGGTAATGGGAATGAAGCTGACCATCCAAAATAGAGCTCCCCGAACAACATCTTTGTTTTTCACTAACAAAAATACGTACGAATAACAGACACTTCAAGGGCGAGAACAGGTGATGGAGGAGGAGACCAGATCCTTCCGAGCAAACCAATTTTACGTAAGGTCCGTGGGAAATAATTCAGATCTCAACAGTTACCTGGACCTAGTGGGTCTGCAAAGAGTCTGGCCATTCTGGGGCCTCACTATGGACCTCCCTGAGAATAAACCTGAACTGAAAGTCCACTCTGCGCACAGGAAACCCTAGAGGTTGGAGATGAGGGCTTCCCAGCGTTTGGACTGTGACAGGGTTGAAGATTTAAAACACAGCACTGAATATGGAAGCCTTAAGAAGCTCTCTCAGTGGAGGAGGAGAGACGGGTCTCCCCGTCAGCCCGCCTGGGGACTTGCACTCAAACCAGAGGAGTGAGCGCACCTAT
This sequence comes from Cryptoprocta ferox, assembly GCA_028646485.1. Lineage (NCBI taxonomy): Eukaryota > Metazoa > Chordata > Mammalia > Carnivora > Eupleridae > Cryptoprocta > Cryptoprocta ferox. The sequence goes on along the minus strand of CM053560.1, from coordinate 132,519,035 downwards.
ATCCGCCTCCTCCACTCCTAATACCTGAGAATGGCAAGTGAGGCGTTTACGGTGCAAAAGCATAGTCAGAGTAGGACAAGAGGAACTCTCCTGTGAGCGAGAATGGAGAGGACCACTCCAGGCCTGAGAAGATGGGAAGCTTGCAGCTCGAGACAAAGTCCAGCCAAGCGCTGTGACTTCAGAGTACATGTGGCACCGACAGGTCACCAAGACTAACCCAGGAAGGCCAGAACCAGGCTGAGCAAGGAGCAGAGGAAAGGAGAGCACAGAGGCTGCCAGCTAAAAACATGATAAAACGGAAGCAGCCCCAAACAGTGCTTTATGGAGATACAGTCTGTATATGGGACAAACACTGGATTCCATGCAAATGGTATAAAGACTTTTGTGGATTTGGAAACAGAACTGAGGAATCACTTGACCACACCTCAGAGATTAAAGAAATACCTAAAAGAGAGGTTAAGAAAGATGGCAGGGGCACCTGGGTGGCTCAGTTGGTTAAGCGTCCAGCTTCGGCTCAGCTCATGATCTCGAGATTCATGAGTTCGAGCCCAGCATCGGGCTCTGTGCTGTCAGCTCAGAGCCTTCTTCAGATCCTCTGTCTCCCTCTCTCTGTCCCTCCCCCATTCTCTCTCTCTCTCTCTCTCTCTCTCTCTCTCTCTCAAATTTAAAAAAAAATGACAGATTTAGAAGCATTAGCATAATGTTTAGTGGCCCTTTTAGGAGAGACTAGGGAGTAGGGAAAAGGAAACCTTCAAAAGGAAAGTGGAGGCACTCTTCAGAAATGAAGAAAGACGTGTGAGTCCTTGCAGTGAAAGTGCTCACCCAAGTCCCAAGGAAGTACATTAAAAAAACAAAAATCCTCACCTACATATATTGTAAATAAATCCCTAAAAACCAGCCAGATTTTTAGGAAAGAAACTCCAACAGGAAAGACCATCAAAATGACAGCAGACAGATAGTTAGCAACAGCAGATACCTGGAGACCAGGAAATAGTACAATTCACACTTAGAGAACATGACCATTAACTCTGGATTCGGTATTAGCTACCCTGTCGTTCGGAGTGAGGGGGAAATGACATTTCAAACATACAAAGGCTGAGTTTGCAGTGTGCAAAACTTCAGTGGAAGAAAACAGGTGTCCTTCAGGGGGGAGAAACCCAGGGTACATAAACCAAGGGCAGGTATACCTAATAAGTATTGGCTATAAACTATAATATAGTGTAAAAAAAAGAGGCAGAAATGAGAATCCTAGATTGCAATAATGTTAGGTGTTATTCCAGGAGTCCTTGTTCAGAAGAAATATAAGCACACCTCCTCAAGATTCACATGCACAGAGAAATTTTTGAGGATGAGAATGTTCACTGGAGCACTACATGGTGTAGTGAAAAGCTGAAAACAAAATCTATTTGTCTCCAAAAGGGGAACACACAAAATACCGTCCATTCATATGACAAAATACTATGAAGCAGTTCACAGGGATGAGCTAAACGTTTATGAGCATCAACATGATAAATCTCATAGGCATTGCTAAAGGAAAAAGAAAGCTACAGGGGTGCCTGGCTGGCTCAGTTGGTAGAGCATGCAGCTCTTGGTCTCAGGGTTGTGAGTTCGAGCTCCATGTTGGGTGCAGAGATTGCTTAAAAACAAAATTAAAAGGAAAAAAAAAAAAAAGGTTTACAGAGTGATACATACTTAAAATACTCCAAAACAAGTACCATAAGGGCAGACTTTTCCACAAATGGTGTTGGAAAAATTGGATATCCACACACCAAAGAATGAAGCTGGAAGCTTATCTTACACCATATGCAAAAATTAAAATGGATCAAAGGCCCAACTGTAACAACTAAAACGATAAAACTCTTAGAGGAAAACAGGAGGAAATCACGACATTGACTTTGGCAATGATTTCTTAGGCACCAAAAGCCCAGGCAATAATCCTTCTGAAAGGATTCACACCGTTCTAGATGCCAGTAAGAATATGCATGATTCATGGAAAGACACCAAAATATCAACATTGATAGGGTTCCAGTTGGGAAATGCTGATTCCAAACTCACGGATGACCTTTGAGAGGGTCAAGACTTCCGTGGAGGAAGTCACTGCAGATGTGGTGGAAACAGCAAGAGAACTAGGATCAGAAGTGGAGCCTGAAGATGGGACCGAATCACCCCAGTCTCAGGATAAAACCTGACCAGGCGAGCAGTTGTTGTTTCCTGTGGACGAGCAAAGAAAGTGGTGGAATCTACTAGTGACGATGCCGTGAGGACTACTGAAATGACAACAAAGCGTTTGCAGTATTATTTAAATCTGGGTTGACTCCCATTTTAAAAGTACTACTGTGGGTTAAGTGCTATCAAACAGCATCGCACACTCCAGGGAAACCATCAGCGGGGTCAGTCGATGCCGCAAACTTCACTGTCTTATTTTAAGCAACCGCCGTAGCCACCCGCCCTCAGCAGCCACCACCCTGGTCAGCAGCCATCAAGCCAGATCCTTCACAGCAAAAAGATTACGACTCACTGAAAGCTCAGATGATGGTTAGCTTTTTGGCCAATAAAGTATTTTTAAATTAAGGTACATATACTGTTTTCTTAGGACCTAATGCCATTGCACACTTAATACGCTGCAGGATAATGTAAACCTAACTTTTATATCCACTGGGAAACCAGAAAGTACATTTGACTCACTTTGTTTTGATGAGATTCTCTTTATTGCCGTGGCCTGGAACAGAACCCGCAATGTCTTCAAGTTATGCCTGTAATCGCAAATGGCTCAGGGGAAAAAGTTACTTATTCTGTACTTCGAACTTTGAAGTTTCTGGTTGTTTAAAAATATATGTTGAATTAAAAAAACAGATATCTACATTGAGCCGCTGCATTGGCTCAAATCAAACAGGTTATCTAGGGAGGCCTTGGACTTATAATCCATCCAGCCCCACTAGCCACTTCAGACCTGATCCTTACCATGTCCAGTGGTTGGAGCTGACCTCAGTGTGGTCACTCTTGTCTGATTAAAAAGGCCCAGTGGGAAAAAGAAAAAAAAAAAAAAAAGGCCCAGTAGGGGGCATCTGGTTGGCTCAGTCAGTAGGGCCTGCAACTCTTGATCTTGGCATGGTGAGTTCCAGCCCCATGATGGATGTAGGGGTTACTTAAAAATAAATAAATAAACTTAAAATTTTTAAAGGCCCAGTAGTGTGGCAAAAAGAGGGAATCGTGGTCTTGAGAACAGTATCTCTCTCCTTCACTGTCTCATCTGGTTATTATAAAGAACAGATGAAGTAATACATGTGACAAGGTGTTTTTGTAAAACAGCAAGCACCTTGTGATAGTTTATCCCTGCATTCAGGAAGAGGCGTTTTTATTAAATGTCCTGAAACCTTAATTTTGGGTCACTTAAAAACTGCGGATTTATTTTATATATATACACATACATATATTTTTTTATTATTTTTTATTTTTTTACATTTATTTAATTTTGAGAGAGCACAAGTGGGGGAGGGCCAGTAAAGGAGACACACAGTCCGAAGCAGGCTCCAGGCTCTGAGCTGTCAGCACAGAGCCCAATGCAAGGCTTGGAACGCGGGGCTTGAACTCACAAACTGTGAGATCATAACCTGAGCCGAAGTCAGACGCTTAACTGACTGAGCCACCCAGGTGCCCCTATATTTTTAAGCTTAAGGAATAAAGTTTTTTAAAAATCCTGTAATCCTATCCCGCAAACTGATTTATTAAAAAACTAAAACCAAAATTCTCCAAAACATACCAGACCCCAGTCAGCCTTAATTAAGAAGACTATGCTGAACTCTGTTGATCTGTTTACTTGGAATGGTCCTGAAACTCGTTTCCTTTATACTTTTTTTTTTCATTTTTTTAATGTTTATTTTTGAGCAAGTGAGAGAGAGAGAGAGAGAGAGAGAGAGAAATTCCAAGCAGCTCCAAGCTGTCAGCACAGAGCCTTGTTGGGGGGCTCGAACCCACTGACCGAGAGGTCACGACCTGAGCCCAAGTCCGACGCTTAACTGACTGATCCACCCAGGCACCACCTATATATATATTTTTAAATCTTTATTAAAATTTTAAAAAATATTTTTTTTTTATCTTTGAGAGAGAGTGCAAGCAGAGGAGGTGCAGAGAGAGGGAGGCACAGAATCCAAAGCAAGCTCCACGCTCTGAGCTGTCCAACCCTGGGCTCGAAATGAAGAACCATGAGACAACCTGAGCGGAAGTGGGAAGCTCAACCGCCTGAGCCCCCCCAGGCGCCCCAATAAACTCCTTTCCTTTTAAATGCATCTTGTTGCCCTTCACCATCCCCCCCTCCCCCGCCACCAACAGACTGCAATGGGGCGTTCTTTGGGTACATAACCACCGTGATCTAGCACGAAAGGGCCTTTGACCTAACAACGATTTCCTTATCTCCCAGGCGTACCCTTTCCTAGGGGCTAATGAGCCTCAGCTGCTCAGCAGCGACCAAAAACCCTTCACCCGGCGACCTCCGTCCCCCGACGCCACGAGGCGCCCCGCCCACTCCAGGGCTCCTTGGGCTGGGCCACCCGGAACCACTTCCGGAAGTGCCCGGAAGTCCATGTCGCTTAGCAACCGAAGGCACTGGTAGAGGGGTGGGGCTGGGACCCGGGGTGGACCGCGGTCTGGGACCCGCGGTCCCCCACCGGCCCGGTCATGTTGTTGCTGGGGTCTCTCCAGAGCTCAGCAAGAACAGCCACTAAGCAGGTGGCATTCCTTTCCTAAACGTCTGCCACCCCGTCCCATTTTCTTAAGGAGGAGGACTACTACCATTTTTTGAGCACCTATGTGTCAGGCTCCATTTGAGACGTCACATAATCTAACCCTAAGAATTACACAACCTGTCTCACTGGTAAGGAAACCAGGCTCAGAGGGGCTGAGGCACTCAACCTGAGGAACGTTTCCCCGGGGGGCACACAAGCAGAACCCTGCCATGCTGAGGGGCAGGTCTCCCGCATCCCAGTTCCCATTCAGGAGGCTGGGGAAAGAGCAGCAAGAACTTAAACCTTTACCCAAAATGCTTTATTTTTCATAATGACTTACGAACGAGTGTTTACATAAGCGCAAGTGCCTGGAGCGGGGGCGGGGAGAGTTTCGCCCACGCAACACAGCAAACAGGCCCAAGGAGAAGGGGCAGTAAGTGCATTAGGAACGGATGAGCTGCATCTGATTTCCTCAATCCAGGGCTCAGCTTAATTGGCAGGAAACACTGAGAGATATCTGGGCTGAATAAATCAGGGAGTGAGATCCAAAGGCACCGAAAGGCTGGAAATACGAATCCCTTCTGGCCTGGGGAAGGCTGGAGTTTGGACCACCTGATGGCTCCCAGCACCGCTCAGAGTGTCAGCCCTCGCTCCTTAAATAGCTGCTTTAGAGCCTCTTCCAGCTGTCGGTTTGTTCCCTGAAGCCCCTTCACCACTTGGGCTGCCCACTCGAAGTATTCCTGGACTCGATGTTCAGACCATCCTGCATGAGAATGGACAGAAAACTGCTCACAGGACATCCAGGACAGCACTGGATTTTGCCCACTTCCTGGAGGGCGAGGCGCGGGACCATGAGATGAGTTCCTGGTAGGATCTGTTCAGAACACTGGCCCTGGGCCCAGTTATTGTTATCTCTGCGGTGTGAAGGGACGTCAGACTGGTCTAGTATCAGCTTGGGAAATCAACAAGAAAGCCCTGGCTCTTTTTTTTTTCCAGGGGAACTGACCAACCTGTGCCTGGAGAAGATGGGCATCCCTCCCCTTCCCCTCAGGGCAGGTGGGGGAGCGTACCCACTGGGGTGCAGCGATTCAGGTCCCTCAGATTGTACAGCTTGTCTGCCAGCTTCACCAGTTTAGCCCCGGGACTGCTGTGGGGCGCTTGCTCCACCTGCAGCCGCTTTCTCTCCAGCTTGGGCAGAGTCTTGTCATCTGTTACCTCCTCCACGAGGCGCCGCACTTGTGCCCCAAAGTGCAGCTCCACCTCATCCAGGGTGGTGTCTGTGTCCTCCACTATGTCATGGAGCAGCGCTGCCTGGGGACAGGCTTCCACTTAGCCCTGCGACTCCAGCCAAGGGGTGGGGTCACGGCTGATGGGGCCCCTGATCCCCACCCTAGCCTCCTAGTAGAGAATGAGGAGAGTTACCTGTAACACCACAGTGTCAGTGACTCCCGCCTCATGGGTCAGGATCCGAGCCACACCTGACGGGGCAAAGCAGGAAATCAGACCCGAGGGAGTCCTAGGCTGCGTGTTGTGGATTTTGTGGAGCCAGAGGTGGCCTCTCACTAGATGACCTTGGGCAAGTCCTTTACTCTCTTTGGGTGTCAACTGTGCAGAGGAACAGCCATGCCTACCGCCCCGGCTTGTTGTGAGGCTTAAACACGCAAGGTGCCTGGCACAAAGCCTGGTACAGAGCAGGTGCTCAATGAGGTGTAGGCCCTCCGCGTTCCCTTCCCGGTCCCCACCCCCTAGACGCGCCGCTGCCGTTGCTCCCGAGGCGGTGCGCCCACCGATAGGGTGGTTGATGTAGGGTGTCCCTTCGGGGTCCTTCCGCCGCTGCAGTCGGTGCTTGCGAGCCGCGAAGTCGGCAGCCTCCACCAGCTGCGTGGCCTCGGAGCCCATCGCCGGGGTGGGGCGGGCGACTGAGGTCCCGGGAGCCCCTGGAGCCCGGGACGGAGCGTTCACAGCGCCCCCTGGCGCCGCGGAGGCCGGGTGACTGGGGTTTCTGGCCCAGACGGGTTCTCTGCCGCTGCTGAGATCCTGGCCGAGAGAGCAACTGGTGTCGGGAGCCCTCAGCACCGCAGCCCCGGGTTCAGGCGCTCTCCTGGTGGTGCCGGAAGAACATGGCCGGCCTCTCTGGGAGCCCACAGTCTCGGGGAAGGAGGAAGGAAGACAAACAAGAAATAGGGCAGTGTCCTCACGGTGTGCAGGGTCCGGGGCTGGAAGACATAGGGGACCTTGGTACCTTGGAGGAAGGGCAATTAGCCTAGCCTCTGGGGTCACAGACAGCCTCTCCCAGGAGGATCCTCTCCCCCCATGAAAAGACAACCTTCAATCTGTCAATGCTCTGAAAATTCTCAGTGGTCTAAAAATGGTTTCCCCTGCAGGGAGGGTACTGGTTGCTATGGGCCCGACCTTCTGGAAATTGGAGCTTACACTAGAAACCTGCCTAAGAGACTCACAGGCAGCAGTGATATTTCTGCAAGAGCTGTCTTCTTTGTTCTCAGGTGCAGGGACAACATTTTTGCATTTCTTTCTTGTGCCCTAAGTGTTCCTGCTTCAGTCCCCAGGCACCTGCTGTGGGCCCCTCGGGTGATAACTGTTGTCTTGCCATTCTGGGAGCATGACATTGTCAGGCCTCAGCGGGCTCTAGAATAACACTTAACACTGCTGGCTGGTGGCTGTCAGCCTCCTAGAGAAATTCCCTGTCCCAGCAGATGGTATCTATGAGGTTTAAGGGGTCAGAGGCACCTGGAGACCCCGGAAGAGCTTTTCCTGTGCCCTGGGACTGGCTAGTTGTGAAGTATGGTTCTCCGATCAGACCGGGAGCTTTTGTGTGTTGGCTGGTAGCTGGGGCAGAAGGGGGCTCCAGGGAGAAGTTAATGGAAGGACTCGCCCTTGTTTTTCAGCCCGCCTGAGCGGTTGTCATGATGCAGAAGTTAGGGAGGAAAGCTCCAGAGCTGTAACTGAGGTCCCTGGGGCCAAATGGAACGATCCGAATTCCCAGGGCTTCCACAGCAGCCTGGAAGGTGAGAGTGGGTGGAGAGAAATGCTAGTCTGCTCCTCAGGCTCAGCTCCTCTCTCATGCTTCCTTCTGCCGTCTAGTCTGCTGAGGCTTCCCCCCCTTCAGCTCGGAAACCCTTCGAGAGCTTGGAGACACAGTCCCCACGTTTTCCAAGAGAAGATAGACACTCGGGCCCTTTCATCTCTCTCTGGAGGTCGGTGACAGAGAAGCTTCAGGTTTGCATCCATGGTGCCCAGGGGCCTTGGGGTTTTGCTTTTTATTTCCTTACTGTCTGCAGCCACGGCTTAGAAAGAGAGATGTCGGGGTCCCTAAGACCAGAGCTGAGGCGGAGGTGACCGCTCATGGGCTTTCAGGGGAGGCTGGGCCTTTTGCTGACGGCCCTGAGCGCCGGGCTACTGCTGCTCTTCAGCTGGGGGACGCTTGCTCAGCAGACCTCTCTTTCAGGTACAGCGTTCTCCTCTCCCCTCTTCCTGTCCCCTATAACTTCAGCACCGGGGACGGGCTGCTCTGGGGAGCTGGTGGGGAGGAAAGGAGTGTGCCCTTTTGAGAATGATCCTTTTCACTCTCCGGAGGGGTCGAGGTGGGGTGTGGGCAGCCCATTCTTGCCTGTCCCCAGCCCCCATGCTCCTCTCTTCAGCACTGGCCCACCACCCCCACTTGTGCCAGACCAGCTGGGACGCTGATGGCCGCCACCACCCCGGCTTCTTCTGTCCTCGGCTGTCTGATACCCCGGAGGAAGCTTACTGCTGCCACCTGCAGGCTGCAGGGGGCTCCTGCTGCACCCGGGCGGAATTTGAGGCCTTGTACCAGGTCAACCTGTCCGCCCTTCCGCCCCCACCCCTCTTCAGGTGAAAGTCCAGTCCAGCAGAGCCACTGGGACCCCGATAGAGTGTTCCAGCATCCGGGGCTCTGTTTTTAAATTCTGGGGCGGGAGGCTTGTACAGACTAGTGGGGGGGGGGGGCCGACTTCGAACAGAAGGTTGCGTGAATGCCTTACGAACAGTTTTGTGGAGGGAAGTTCAGGGGGCTGTGGAAGCGGGAATCAGGGAGCCATCGCGTGCATCGTGGGGCTGGGGTCGGGGTGGGACGGGTGTCAAGACTAAGAGGATCTTTAGTCCGCGGATTAAACCCGTTATGGGCGAGGTTTCAACCCTGAGTCTGTCCATGGATGGTTTCACGGTACCTGCGAGCCCCTTGAATTTCTGGTTAGGAATTCTACATTTATCCGGGGAGAGAGGTGTCCCGAGCTTTCTGTGGACTCTTTGGGGTCTCTGTAAGCCCCAGACGGCAGCAGCCAGCGCGCGGCTGGGGCCAGCACCTTGATACTCTCGCCTCTCCCACAGGGGCCCGGGCCCGCTCCTAGCGCTGGGCCTCTATACCCTGCTGCTCGTGGCCCTGATGACCGCCGACCTCGTGCACTTCTGCCGCCGTCGAGCCCGGAGCCGGCGCCCAGGCCGCCGCGGGCCGCCCCCTAGATCCTCCGCCGCGCGCCCCCTGCAGGTCTCGGCGGGAACACATTAGGCGCGCCCACGGCGAGTCTGCGCCGCGGCCCCGAGCCCCGCCCCTCGCCCGGCGCGCTCTCGCCTTGGCCCCGCCCCTTCCCTGCCTCGGCCTCTGACGCAGGACCGGGGCGGGGCGGCCGACGCCAGATTCCCGAGCCTGACCCCACCCCGCCCCAGAGACTGCGCCTGCGCGCGCCTTGGACGCCAGCTCCGCGATGACTGTGAGTGGTGGTCCAGGCACCCCCGAGCCCCGGCAGGCTGCCCCCGGGCTGCGTACCCGTCCCCCTCGCGCCGTCACTACTTCCCACCTGTTCTGACCATTCCCGAGCCTCCTGCTCTCCGAGGCTTGGCCCTCATGGGACTTGCCCCTGACCCGCAGGCCGGCCCTGGCTGGAGCCCATCCCCGAAGTTTCCACCCATTCCCTCCACAGGCCAGCTCAGTGGAGCAGCTGCGGAAGGAGGGCAACGAGTTGTTCAAATGCGGGGACTACGAGGGCGCCCTGACGGCCTACACTCAGGCCCTGGGTCTGGGCGCGACGCCTCAGGACCAGGCCATCCTGCACCGAAACCGGGCCGCCTGCCACCTGAAGCTGGTGAGGGAGCCCGCTCTCATCCTCGGGCCTGCGCCGGCCCGGTTTCTCCGTCTCGCTGCTGCGTGGGCGCCGGCTGGGCATTCACCCACCCAGGCCACCACACTGGTCTGCTGTCTCTTTTGCCTCCGGGTGGTGGGGAACCGAGTGGCTCTTGGGAACTACCCTGCTGCCCAGCTAGTGCCGGGAAAGGGAGATGACCAGCCTCTCAAGCCCCTGAACCTTTTCTTGCAGGAGGATTATGACAAAGCCGAAACCGAAGCGTCCAAAGGTAGGGGCCTGCGGGCGTGGTGTGGAGCTGTGGGGCTTCTCCTGGTGGGCAAGGATCTGGGACCATTGCACGTTCACATTCTCCTTTTCCTTTGGCCCCTGAAACACCTCTGCCTTCTTTCTTTCCCGCATTCTCGGGCATTTCCTTTTCTGCAGCTACCCTCACCTTCTCTGAGGCTGGATTACTGAGTCCCACATCTCTCCCCCCCACCTTCCTCTGGCCCTCGAGATCTTTCCCTACTGCTCTTGCCTGGAGATTGATGGCCTCATGGGTGCTGACAGAGCTCCCGTTTGTGCTCAGCCATTGAAAAGGACGGAGGGGATGTCAAAGCACTTTACCGGCGCAGCCAAGCCCTAGAGAAGTTGGGCCGTCTTGACCAGGCTGTCCTTGACCTGCAGAGATGTGTGAGCCTGGAGCCCAAGAACAGAGTTTTCCAGGAGGCCCTGAGGAACATCGGGGGCCAGATTCAGGAGAAGGTATGTAAATCACGGGGGCAGGAAGGGGAGAGAGAGAGGTGGTAGAGGGACACCTCTGGTAAATGGATCTGGGCGAAGGGTGTAAACACAGGAGATACTGATGGCAGATGAGCTTATGGGATGAGGCTCAGTCTTGCTAGTGGTTAGGGAAAAGCAAACGAAAATAACAGCAACATGCTTTTTTTGGTTATCTGTTTGGCAAACTTTTTTTTTTTTAATGTTTATTTATGTTTGAGAGAGAGAGAGAGAGAGAGACAGTGCGAGCGGAGGAGGGGCAGAGAGAGAGGGAGATCCAGAATCTGAAGCATCCTCCACACTCTGAGCCGGCAGCACAGAGCCCGACGCGGGGCTTGATCTCACGAAGCGTGTGAGATCATGACCTGAGCTGAAGTTGGACGCTTAACCAACTGAACCACCAAGGCACTCATTTGGCAAACGTTTAAACTTTTTACCCTTTGCTAGAGTTACAGAGGCAGATGTTTAAGTGGTGGGCTTGCTCATGACTGATGGAGGTTGGTATAAACTGGTACATCTCTTTAGCATAACTTTTAAAATTTTAAATGGGCATATATCCTGTGATCTAGTATGTTTACTTCTTGCTGCCTCCCCTAGAAAAGCCTTGCCCGTGTACACAAGCTGGTGTGTGTATGTTTATTTCAGCCTTGTTTGTAGTAATGAAAAATTGGAGCTTTGCCTTACCACCAGCAAGAGGGGCTAGGATGATTTTAATTAGATTATTTTATTTATTATTTTTGAGAGAGTGAGCAGGGAAGGAGCAGGAAGAGAGAGGGAGACAGAGGATCCAAAGTGGGCTCTGCGCTGACAGCAGAGAGCCCAGTGTGGGGCTTGAACTCACGAACCGTGAGATCATGACCTGACCTGAAGCCAGACGCTTAACTGACAATTAATTGCCCCAATTTCTGACAGGGTTTTTAAATAATCTGATTGAGGGGCGCCTGGGTGGCTTAGTCAGTTAAGCGATCTCACGGTTTGTCAGTTCGAGCCCCACATCGGGCTCTCTGCTGACAGCTCAGAACCCACTTCGGATCCTCTGTCTCCCTCTCTCTCTGCCCTGCACACTCTTTCTCTCAAAAATAAACAAACATTAAAAAAGAAAAAAAAAAGTTGTCAGAGGAGAGTTCTGGAGCCGCAGGGAGTGGTAGCAACTACCTCATGATCTTCTGGCTCCTTGCAGCAGGTACCAGTGCTGAGTTCAGTGTCATGGGTAGAGCACCCATGTTGCCACAACATAGATGGCACCCGTGGGAGTGGGTTGCCTCATGGCTAACAGGAGGCCTGCCCTTCTGAATGGCACTGCCTGCAGCATTGGCGCCACCCGCCCTGCCCAAGCGGGAAGCAGCTCTGAGAGGAAAACAGCCGCCGGAAGTTTGGGTGAAGCTGCCAGACGAGTCTCGTCCTGCCCGAGGTGGCTTGGTGCCCGCCCTCAGCCCAGGTGTCCTAGCTATGCCTCCCGGGGACCGGAGCCAGGCCCTGGAAGAGGCCGAAGAGAACAGACAGGGAATGTGATGTCTGGCTAAAAGAGCGATTTCTTCCACGCCTTGCTGGTTTGTCGTAGGTGCGGTACATGTCCTCGACGGACGCCAAAGTGGAACAGATGTTTCAGATACTCTTAGACCCCCAAGAGAAAGGCACCGAGAAAAAGCAGAAGGTACGTACAGGTCTGGACGGAGTGAGTGGGGGCTGACCTCGCACTGGAGCTGCCCCTCTGTAGTGCCCTCCCTGGGTGCCGATGTTGGCCCAGAGCTGCTGCTGGCCGCCTCAGATCAGGCAGCCGAGCTCCCGGAGCCTGAGCGAGAGCTTATGGGGCCTGGGGCCTGAAAGCAAGCCACGGAGAGTGAACCTGTGTTCATTGAATGCCTTGTTGCCAGGGGCTAGGGCTATAGAGGTGACCGAGGCAGGCTCTACCAGGGAGTCAGGGCTCCATTTACTCTAACCATCAATCCTGGGAGTAAGCTCTTCCTCTACTTACAGAGGAGGAAACAAGTTCAAGAGCGATTCAGTTTACGGCCAGGGTCACTCAGGTGCTGAGTAGAAGCCGTGAGGTCCAGAGCGCAGGGTCTCTGCTGGCCCTGGCCTGCGCTGCGTGTAGTGTCCACACTGTGGCACACTTCCCTTTGACACAGGCTTCCCAGAACCTGGTGGTGCTGGCCCGGGAGGATGCTGGGGCCGAGAAGATCTTCCGGAGCAACGGGGTGCAGCTCTTGCAACAGCTGCTGGACACGGGCGAGGCCGACCTCATGCTGGCGGCTCTGCGCACGCTGGTCGGCATTTGCTCGGAGCACCAGTCGCGGGTAGGTGGGGCAGAGGGTCAGGGTTACTACCTCAGTCAATGTGTCTGTCCCTCCACACAGCCACCCACCCACCCCTCATCGTGTTCCCAGAAGAACCAAAAGCAAAGTACAAAGAGACCTGTGACACGAGAGGAAAAATTGAAATGACTCAAAAAAAAGCCCCACGTGATTTGGGATGAACTGGGGCCTGTAAAGAGCAAAAGCAGCCCACCGATACCCCAAGCCCTTGCTTTAGGTGGGCTTACAAGCACGAGCTGGGCTTCCCTGCAGCCGTCTCCGAGACGCCTGGTCCTGGACTCCTGCACCGTCCGGACAGTGAGAGCAAGCTGATGACCAGGAGAAGGGTCCCTGTCCTTCCCTGACCATCAAACTGGCGTTTCCCCTGCAGGGCGTCCTCGAGTGGATGAAGTGGTCAGTGATGTGACCCACAGCATCTGGGCCACGGAGACAGTGACCACATAGGCAGGGCTTGACCCTGAACGGATTCTCCCCATTGACAGGGCGTGTCCAGCACAGACAGTTCCACAAGAACTTTCCTGCCCTGATGAAGTCCGTGCCCTCGCTCTTGACTGAGAGGCTGGTCCCAGAGGACAGGGACTCGAGCATTGGTTCCTTCCAGAGATGCCCATGATTCCTAGATCAGGGACAGAGCTATGGGACATTCTGTGAAAGATGTTTGGGCCAAGTTCAGATTGTATTTTTTGGGTCTCCCAGGACTGAGAGTGGTGAAACCATGCGAATTCCATCCACCTGCTGCCTTCCTGCCCGTGCCAGTGTGAACCAGTGTGGATATTCAGCTTAGAAATGGGGTGGAGAGGCCTTGCAGTCTGTTACCTGCACGTTCACGTGCCCAGACTAGAGACAGAGCCTCACAGTTGGCAGTGGAAAGGAACCGGGTGTCCCTGGACCTGGAGTCCTGGAGCTTGTCCAGGCTTACGTGACTCCTTGCTGGGGAAATGTGAACCAAAGCAGCTGCTCCCGGGGCCACCATATTCCTTGTTCCCTCTGACTGGAGCTGAGGAGAGGAGAGGTAGTGGTGGATGTTTCTGGAGTGCTTTCTTTAGGCAGCCTTTCTAGCAGGGTAATCCTGACATTGCCCCTGGTCACACCCTCAGGCCCACTTTGATTCCACTTGGAGCTGGTCCTTCCACCCAGATGTTTTCTCCTCCTCTGGCCACACTCACAACCCACACTTAGGGGTCTCTGTGGCTGCCCTTCACCAACCGGAGGCTCTGTCCCCTTCTGTCCCCCTCTGTCCCACGCAGACAGTGGCCACCCTGAGCGTGCTGGGAACTCGGCGGGTGGTCTCCATCCTGGGCGTGGAAAACCAGGCCGTGTCCCTGGCTGCCTGCCACCTCCTACAGGTTATATTTGATGCCCTCAAGGAAGGCGTCAAGAAAGGCTTCAGAGGCAAGGAAGGCGCCATCATCGTGGGTGAGCGGTCCTTCGGGTGTTCGGTTGTGGAGGTGAAAGGGGCTCAGCCAGACAAGCCAGCTCTTTGCCGCTGCGGATTGTTCAGGAATACGGCTTGGGGACAGTATTTTACTCTAGATCTAGGCAGCCAGGGTACCTACAGGGAAGGCCGGAGCCCAGGCCGGGGCCCAGGATGCAGGGCTCACTTTCCCGTGCCTGCCTGGCCTACTGGGGAACTCTGGGGTGGGGCAGGGCGGGGCCACCGCAGAGCGCGCTGATGTTTTCTCCTTGCCAGACCCTGCCCGGGAACTGAAGGTCCTCATCAGTAACCTGTTGGAGCTACTGACCGAGGCGGGGGTCTCTGGTCAAGGCCGGGACAATGCTCTGACCCTCCTCATTAAAACAGTGCCCCGGAAGTCTCCTAAGGACCCCAACAACAGCCTCACTCTCTGGGTCATTGACCAAGGTAGGCAATCAGTTTTAAAGAAGGGCAAGGATACTGAGCGTACGTGTTATATCTTGCTTGGGTGACTGGGCTGAGTCATCCCCAGCGGGGACTGTTCCCTGCCACGTGTCTGCTGCGAAGTGCACCCTGTGGCTGCATCATACGCTTAGGGAGCCCAGAGTGAGACCCTTCAGCCGTGAACATGTGCACACGCACGCACATCGAGCAGGCCTGCCCGCAGGGTAAGAAGGCTGGGTCAGCTTTCTGTGTTTGAAGGCGTTTCAGTGAGTGTACATTACTTCTACGCTCTGAGAAAAATACTTAAAAGTTTACTATATAAATTCATATTTCTCAGGGCGTCTGGCCGTCTCAGTCAGTGGAACAGGCCAACTCTTGATCTTGGGGTCATGAATTCGAGCCTTGCATTGGGAAGAAAGAGTACTTGGAAAGAGTATTTAAATATATACACACACGCACACGTATATTCATTAACTAATTCATACTTTTCTTATCTCTTAAAAGGTAAGGAAGGAAGGTTTGGCAAAGTCCCTGCGTGAATACATTTATCAGGGGCTCATCCTTCGGTGTCCCAATCATGGTGTGAGGCGTGTTATTTTCTCCTTCCGTTTGACAGACCAGGAGCCTCAGAACCCCCAGAGCATTTGGCCCCCTGGGCAGGGCCACCATGCAGTCCTCACTTCTTTTTTTAATTTTTATTTTATTTTATAAATTTTTTTAATGTTTATTTTTGAGAGACGGAGAGAGACAGAGCGAGCAGGGGAGGGTCAGAGAGAGAGGGTGACACAGAATCCGAAGACGGGCTTCAGGCTCTGAGCTAGCTGGCAGCACAGAGCCTGACGCGGGGCTCGAACCCACGAACTGTGAGATCATGACCTGAGCCGAAGTCGGACTCTTAACCGACTGAGCCACCCAGGCGCTCCCATGCAGTCCTCACTTCTGAGTTCCTTCCCTGACCCCAGAGCTGCCTCTGTAGGCAGTGGTGGGTCAGCCGGCCATGCTGTCCGAGGTCCCCCTTTTCCTTGCCTCTCCCTGGGAACCTCCTCCCTTTGCTGCTAGGGATTGGAACTAGTGTACTGCTGCCTAAATAGTGTGTCTTTTCAGGCCTGAAAAAGATTCTGGAGGTGGGGGGCTCTGTGCAGGACCCTGCTGGGGAGCTCACGGTGACGGCGAATAGCCGCATGAGCGCCTCCGTCCTCCTCAGCAAGCTTTTCGATGACCTGAAGTGTGATGCTGAGAGGGAGAATTTCCACCGGCTCTGCGAAAACTACATCAAGTAAGGGAGTTGGCCCCTTGTCCCATTGCCCGGGGCTCCGACAGGAGTCCTGACCCCTCGGGGAAGGGTGGCAGGGACAGGTTTTCAGCCGGGAGAGCAGCCTTGGGGAGACCTCACAGGGGACAGGGACACTTCTTTTCTAGAAGTGGGAACGTCTCCCCACGGACATTCTTTCTATGATCCATTCTCTGCCGCAGCAACGTCCCCGAGTTGCACTTCTGTGCTCACAGAGCGCTTGCTGTATACCTGTTCCCCCACAGCAATGCAGTGTGACAGTCCTCCTACTCTTAAGGAGTGGATGGCGGTGGGGGGGGGGGGCTGCAGACAAATCGTGGAATAACCAGAACAATGTCAGATCTTCGTGAGCAGAGGAAAGGAGGAAATCAGTGGTGTGAGCGAGAGTAACCAATGGCAGACATATGATCAGGGGAGGCCTGGAAAGCCAGGGAGAGAAAACGCGCAGCTGGTGTCCAGGGGACCATCCTCGTCTTCCCATCGGTGGCTTTTCTTGCTGTTCCTGCCCAAGCAGCACAGATGCCTGGCCAGTGCACGGAAAGGGAGGGAAGGAGAGTCCCTTTGTGTCAGCCTCGGCGTGACAGCTGTCACCCTGTGCCCCCCAGGAGCTGGTTTGAGGGCCAAGGGCTGGCCGGGAAGCTGCGGGCCATCCAGACGGTGTCCTGCCTCCTGCAGGGCCCATGCGAAGCTGGCAACCGGGCCCTGGAGCTGAGCGGCGTCATGGAGAGCGTGATCTCTCTGTGCGCCTCCGAGCAGGAGGAGGAGCAGCTGGTAGCGGTGGAGGCCCTCATCCACGCGGCCGGCAAGGCCAAGCGGGCCTCCTTCATCACTGCCAACGGCGTCTCGCTGCTGAAGGACCTGTACAAGCGCAGCGAGAAGGACAGCATCCGGATCCGGGCGCTGGTGGTGAGACGCGAGGGCCGGGCCTGGCCGGGCGGGGGTGCTGGCTGGCCACTCTCTCAGGGTGCAGCTCCAGCACACGCGGGTGAAAGTACGGGACGTGCAGGGCCTTGGCGAGGCTGGAGGCATGCGCCCTGGCTGCTTCTACCACGGGGCTCATGGTCCAGTCAGGGAGATGAGCCTCGCCCAGAGAGGACCCCTGAGAATGCAGGGCGGCGTGTGCTGCCCCCTGGAGGTGGTAGGAGCAGCTCCAGGAGGAGATGGTGGAGGAGGAGGAAGACCGCTGGGCCAGGCTGGTCGGAGGGGCTGTGTGGAAAGGCTGGGCCTGCAGGTGGCCCCAGGCGCTGGTGGCCTCCATGTAGCTTGGAAAAGCCGGTTCTCCTCCTTGGGGCACTCAGTCCTGGGCTTCCCCATCCCGGAAGGATCTTGCCTTGGCTGTGGCGCCTGTCCTCTCCCCACATGTGTAATAGCTCCACCTGTGAAAGGGTCTTTGTGTGACGTGGAAAGGAATGGAGCAAGTCCCAGTGTAGATCTGGAGGGGCTGGGACCCAGGACTGCACAGTGGACAGTACGCCATTCTCCCCAGATGTGTGTCACGGGGCCACCCAGTAGCTGATCTGCTGCCAGTGCTCTAGGTGGTAGCCTGAGGTGGATGTGCGTGGCCTCTAGAGGGCCGGGCACAGAGGAGCCCAGCCCTGCCTCCGTCCCTAGAGACCAGCGGCTGGTTGTTGCCTCCCCGCCCCCAGGGGCTGTGCAAGCTCGGCTCGGCTGGAGGGACGGACTTCAGCATGAAGCAGTTTGCCGAAGGCTCTACTCTCAAACTGGCCAAGCAATGTCGCAAGTGAGTTATTTGGTGTTGCTGTGTCGGGGTGGAGGGTGGGGCCTCCTCGGGACCCTACTCTCCTCCAGACAGACCCTTCTGGATCCCGCCATGTGAACTGCTTTGCGTGGAGGGGATTCGCGAGCTCGTAGCTCTCCGGGCTCGCTCCTGGCTTGCCCCTTCCCCCCCCCCTTCTGACGGTCATCTGCTGCCCCGCATGTCCCCAGGTGGCTGTGCAATGACCAGATTGATGCAGGCACCCGGCGCTGGGCAGTGGAGGGCCTGGCCTACCTCACCTTTGACGCCGACGTGAAGGAAGAGTTTGTGGAAGACAAGGCCGCCCTGAAGGCTCTGTTCCAGCTCAGCAGGGTAGCTCTGTGGCTCCTGTAGTCCCCTGGGAACATGTCTAGGATTAGAACTTACCTGGGGGGGGGCGGGGCAGGGAGGGCTGGCAGCCCGAGTGGCCATTCTGTGGCGTTAGCCTGCTGGGCTGCACCCACAGCGTCAGGATGGATGGTCTCTTTGGAGGAGTTCGGGAGGTCGAATGTGTGAGCTCCCAGAGTCAGGCCAGGTTGGGCCTGGGAAGCTCCCAGATTCATCCTGGTGCCTGAGCGGTCCTGCCAAGGGTAGAGTCTGGAGTCTGGGCAGCATTTATCCGGTGCTCCTCTGCCCCAGGATGGCTGGCTGACTGCCCCTCTGCTGCCCGCAGTCCGAGGAGAGGTCGGTGCTCTTTGCGGTGGCCTCGGCACTGGTAAACTGCACCAACAGCTATGACTGCGAGGAGCCGGACCCCAAGATGGTGGAGCTGGCCAAGTACGCCAAGCAACACGTGCCTGAGCAGCACCCCAAGGTGAGGGGGCCTCAGAGAGGCTTTGGGGGCCTCTGCGCCTTTGGGACCCGTTGACCTGGGGCACCCACAGCAGCCTTCTGTGTGAGCGGGTTTCTTTCACTTGTACTCGTGCTCGTCAATTTGTGCTGTGAGGAGGGTTCCCCTTTCCCTGTCCTGTCAGCTGAGGCCCTCCTGCTGATAAGCTGCCTCCCCACCCAGGACAAACCCAGTTTCGTGCGGGCTCGGGTGAAGAAGCTGCTGGCGGCAGGCGTTGTGTCGGCCATGACGTGCATGGTGAAGACCGAGAGCCCCGTGCTGACCACCTCCTGCCGAGAGCTGCTCTCCAGGTGTGCCCGCCTCGGCGCAGCCAGGACACTTGGGGCCGTCCGTGTGACTGCGGAGGAGCAGGTCCCAGGGCCGCAGGCCTCTGGGAGCGAGGGGGCCACCGCGTAGCTTCCTGCCTTCGCTGGGCCCAGACGGTGGGGTGTCTGCCGGTCAAAGCCCCGGCCCCCCGCCCACCTGCGCCCTCTCCCCACAGGGTCTTCCTGGCTTTGGTGGACGATGTAGAAGACCGTGGCACTGTGGTTGCTCAGGGAGGGGGCAAGGTAAGCTGGCTTACAGACTCCTTCCTGATGGTCTAGAAAACGTGACTCAGTGGCCTTTACACCAGAGACAAGGCCGGAAGGCATTACGAGTGACTGGCAGGAACGTCTTCCTGTTGAGTGATTGATGCTGATGAGGCGGGTTTGTGCCCATTGAGGTCCTGAATTCTCCTCCTTTCCCCCATGTCACTGACCTGCATGGCCCGGGGCCCAGCACAAGCTGTGGCTGCCCCTCAGTAGGTGCTTCCCGAAGTGTTTGGGCAGCTTAAGACGGGGAGGCCTGGGAGAAGTGAAGAGGGTCTGAGCAGACAACGTGGTCAAACCCAGGGGAGGAGAGAGCTGAGCACCGTGTCAGGGCTCAGGGCCTGGTGGTTTGGGCCTTACCCACCAGGACACATCCCGGACACTCACAGGCTTGTCCCCACAGGCTCTGCTCCCGCTGGCCCTGGAAGGCACTGACGTGGGGCAGACGAAGGCAGCCCAGGCTCTTGCCAAACTCACCATCACCTCTAACCCAGAGATGACTTTTCCTGGCGAGCGGGTATGTGTCCTGCTGCCCCAGCCCTGGCCTCTCCACCTGTCACTGTGTCTTGACCTGGGCCTCTGACCTGGGCTGTGGCTCCTCTTTGGGACTGACAGGATGTGGCAGCTTTGCTGGATCCTGGCGTGGGGAGGACAGCCTTCTCTCTGAGGGGGGGGGCAGGGGGGTGGACTCTCCCTTTCAGGGCGGTGGGGGCGAGGCGAGTAGCCCTGACAGGTGGATGTATCACAGATCTATGAGGTGGTCCGGCCCCTCGTCTCCCTGTTGCACCTCAACTGCTCAGGCTTGCAGAACTTCGAGGCACTCATGGCTCTGACCAACCTAGCCGGGATCAGTGAGAGGCTCCGGTAAGTTCCCTCTGACGGGGCGGGGGGGCCTGGGCAGGGAGGGCATTTACCCCCAAGACTGCATTTGACAGTCTGAAGAGCACTCTTGGGTCACTGCTCTGTCTGAGCTTTGCAGTGACCTCTGTGTATTATAGCTGGGGAGACAGGCCAGGTTTGACTAGTACAGCATTCTTCGAGCGGGCAAGACATTGGGCAGGGATGGTGCAAGCTCTCGAGTCAGACTGCCCGGGTTTAAATCCTGATGTCACTGCTTACCAGTGTGCAGCCTCAAACAAGTGCTGCTCTGTGCCTCAGTTTCCCATCTGTGAAATGGGATGAGAACATTCTAGTACCTACAGGTACTATAGGGGTAGTAGCAAGGAGAAGTAAATGAGAAAATATAGGCAAAAGCACTTAGGACACAGAACCTGTGCTCCCAGCAACATGCCCAGTCAGTATGTGTCAGCTGTTACTACTGATTGTGATATTGGGCCCATTATCCATGACTCAGCCTTGAGAGCCTCAGTCTCTTGTGCAAAACAGTAATCACACCTGCACCTTTAAGAAAGACCATCCAAGTTCTGGGTCACAGTAGGTGCTTAAATGTTAGCTGTGAGCATCACCATCACCAGCCCCCCGGTCTCCTAACTCCTGTAGAGCATTTTCCGCGGTCCCATGCTCTCTTCCAGGCCTGCTCAAGAAGCTGCAAAGCATTGCCGTTCATACGCGGTGCAGGAGGCTCTTTGGATACTACCCGGAAAATCCTTGGCCTGGGGGCTGATTGTGTGTGGATGCTGGGGTGGGGGAGGTGAATGCAAGGCTCTGAGGATGCTGACCTTTCCACCCTTGGGCCTGCAGGCAGAAGATCCTGAAGGAGAAGGCTGTGCCCATGATTGAGGGCTATATGTTTGAGGAGCATGAGATGATCCGCCGGGCAGCCACGGAGTGCATGTGTAACTTGGCCATGAGCAAGGAGGTGAGGGCTGGTCGGGCCGATCATGAGGGGCAGGCATGCAGAAGTACCTGTGTCCCACCTGGGTTTGCCCCAGCTGACTCCGTCCCCTCCCCACCTCATCTGGCCGCAGGTGCAGGACCTCTTTGAAGCCAAGGGCAACGACCGGCTGAAGCTGCTGGTACTGTACAGCGGGGAGGACGACGAGCTGCTGCGGCGGGCAGCCGCTGGGGGCCTGGCCATGCTTACGTCCATGCGGCCCTCACTCTGCAGCCGCATCCCCCAAGTGGTCAGTGCCTCGGTGGGGGAGGGAAGGTGGGCCAGGAACTCCCTGCGTGCTGGCTGGGTGGGGGTGGGGGGTCTGCGGGCACTCGGATGTGCTGCTGCCGGGGTTGAGCCTCTTGCTCCGTGGTGGCACTGCCTTGTTGTCCGCAGACCACACACTGGCTGGAGATCCTGCAGGCCTTGCTTCTAAGCCCCAACCAGGAACTGCAGCACCGGGGGGCCGTGGTGGCACTGAACATGGTGGAGGCCTCGAAAGACATCGCCAGCACCCTGATGGAGAGCGAAGTGCTAGAGATCCTGTCGGTCCTGGCTAAGGGCAAGGAAAGCCCTGTCACTAGGGCTGCCACAGCCTGCCTGGCAAAGGCAGTGGAATACGGGCTTATCAAACCCAACCAGGACGGAGGGAGGGGCTGCCGCGTGCACACGCCCCCTGTTGCAGCAGAGGAGTGAGGACATACACTGCTGGGGCTGGTGGGAGCTGGGATGCTGCACGCTGGCTTCTCCTCCGTAGCTGCCCTTTGATGTCCTCTGCTAAGTTAGGGACCACGTTCAGTCACAGCCCTGCTCTGCCAGCACTGCCTCCAGCCTCACGCAGCAGGGCCCTTTTCCTGTACTACTGTAGACAGCTGGGAAGGGGGCAGGTGCACCCTGACCCCAGCCTGTGGATTCCCGGCATTGGGAAAGGGCACATCACGCATCCACACCAGCTGGGAGCAGCTCCTGAGCCTGCTGGCGGGAGTGCCTTGACCCGCTTAAGTATATGGCACTGAAGTGTGTGCCCTGCCCCTAGGCAGGGAGGACTGCCTGTGAGCCAGGCCTGGTTGAGCGCACAGCACAGCCACCGGTACAGAAGGAATCCAATGGATTCTCCACCCCGGAGCCTGCTGAGTTGCTTTTTAATTCTGTTTGAAGGTCAAGGGGTAAACCTAGGCAGCTAATAAAAATCTGTTCAGTCGCTTGGGAATAAATGGGTTTGGACTTCTAGATGCTGCCCCTTCAGTATTTTTGTCTTTGTATTGAGAATTCCCAGTGGCCTCCATTCTGGCCGTGCTCTGGATTTGGGGTTGGTGCGTCCTCAGGGCATGTTCTTCCCTGGGGGGTGGGGGGATGGGAAATGCCTTGGCTGAACCAGGTGAGGGCAAGAGCTCCCACACATGCCAGTGCGGAGAGTCCGCGAGAAGTCTGCTTCCGTTCTGGGCCCAGGTTGAAGCTCATTGGCTCGCAGAGATGAGTGACAGGTCCCGAGCCAATGGAAGGTCATGCTCGCCGAGGCGCCCGCCTAGCACGACTGCTTCCGGTTGGGCCTCGGCCCGGAGGGCGTGTGGGTGAGCCGCTGCCGTCCCGGAGTGAGGGGGATGACAGGGAGCACGCGTCTCCGCAGTCGCTCCTCGCCAGCCCTTCGACTTGGATTCTGACCCGAGCTCCGTCGCCCCGACCTCTGCCTCGGGCCCGCCGGAGGTTACCCCGTTACCGAGGGCGCAGCGGCCCAGCGCAAGCCCCGGGGCCGGCTCGACGGAGCTCGGGCTGGACCCGCCGCGGCGCGGATTGCGGGCAACGAGGTGAGCACCGCCCTGCGGCTGCCCGCCCCGGACGCTGACGTCACCGCCCTCGCCGGCGATTGGCCGGGGGAGGCTGCGGCAGCCAATGGGCGCCTCGCCTTGGGCGCGGCTCTTCAAACTTTTCCTCCGCGGCGCACGTCAGCCAGGTCCTTTCTGGGCTGGCAAGCAGTTCCTAGGCGGCTGCCCGGCGCACCCGCTTTTCTTCCCTCGAGAGTGCGGGTCGGAAGGAGCTGCCCGAGAGGGTGGAGGGCACAGGGTCAGGAACAAGGTCAGAGGCTCCCCTGGGTTGGGACTACACGGAAGGGGTTAGGAGCCCAGGTCCGGGTCAAGGAGCTTTGGTCGCAGGAGAGACCCAGTAGCTGACTTCAAACGCTTGAAAATGTCTGTGAAATTCTGATCAAGCCGAACATGCTGTACTGAAAAAGCGGCGTTGCTTTTGTAACCACTGGACTGTGTAACTGTGTATTTGTCTCCCCATTTATGTGTAAGCTCCTTGGGGACAGACAGCCGTCTTTCTCATCGGCCCAGAGCAAGATATTAATAAATGCTTGTAGGACGAATAAATAAGTGAGGTCCAGTTGACATTATGTTTATATAGGTCCCTGGAAAACCAATACCACTGGCCTTATTTAAATCAGCTCTAAGTACTGGGTTTAGTAAGCCAATACTTCCCTTCTGCCTATCGTGGTATGTGCCAGTACTTAAACCCTTTTTTCCATCTTCCACACAGACAGGGTAGGTACAGACAGCACCCTTTCCTATCCCCTGCCTTTGTAAAACTGAAGAAACTGAATTGGACTCAGAGAGCTTAAGTAAATTGGCCAAGGACACAGGCACCTGCAAGGGCAGACGTGTGAACCCTGGAGCTGGTGGTACCCGCACAGGGCACTGTCTCCCAAGCGCTCCGCTTTGCGCTGGTGGGAAGAGCACTGTGTGTGGTTGGGTAAAGGCTACTCTCTCAGGGAGTCTCCTCTGTCAAACGGGGGGAATTCTGGTTCCCAAGATTACCTGGATAACGTGCCTGACCCTGGGAATTTGGCGCTGGAGGGGCTCGGATAGGCCAGCGTCTAAGGGAGAGGCCACTTAAATACCTGGTGCCCACTCTGGGGGACGCCGAGCTTGCTGGACTCAAAGGGAGGACAGGGAAAGTGCCCCCATTCTAGGCAGCCCAGAATCTTCCTAAATCTGGTTGGATTCCTACCCCTGTCCCGCCGCCCACCCCGTTCAGGTGGCGGCCAGCAGAGGGCGCCGCCCGAGCATGGCCGAGGAGCGCCGGGGGTCCTGGTTCGGCTTCGGTTTCTGCGGCTTCGGTCAGGCGCTGGGCTCGGGGCGCGGGCGGCAGGTGCACAGCCCCGAGCCGCTGCGGACACCGGGCGAGGGCGCCGACGTCTGCCGCGTGAGCGCGAGCTGGAGCTACACCGCCTTCGTGACCCGTGAGCTCCCCCCCCGCCCCCCTCCGGTCCCGGCCCCGGGTGCGTGGCCTACCCGCTCCCCAGCCCCCTCTCCGCGCCCGCAGGTGGAGGCCGGCTGGAGCTGTCGGGCTCCGCGGGCGGCGCGGCGGGCGGCTGCAGGGACGCGTGGGCCTCGGAGGCGCTCCTCGCGGTGCTGCGCGCCGGGCCCGGACGCGGGTCGGGGCCGGAGCTGCAGGTCTGGGCGCCGGATTCGGCGCTGAGCGGGGAGCCCCTGTGGGCCCGCACCGTGGCGCCGGAGGCCGAGGGGGAAGACTCACCGGGCGGGGAGCCCCAGGCCGGGGCCCTGCCCCTGCTGCCCGGCGCGCGGGCCTACGTGAGTCCGCGGCCGCCCTTCTACAGTCCTCTGGCCCCGGGGCTGCGGGCGCGCCGGCTGGAGCTGGGCGCCGAGCACGCGCTGCTGCTGGACGAGGCGGGCCAGGTGTTCTCCTGGGGCCAGGGCAGGTGAGTGGGGGGCGTGGGCAGGGGAGTGGGGGCGTGGGCAGGGCAGTGGGGGCGTGGACAGGGCAGTGGGGGGCGTGGGCAGGGCAGTGGGGGGGCGTGGGCAGGGCAGTGGGGGCGTGGCCAGGGCAGTGGAGGGGCGTGAGCAGGTGTGGCCCCCTCTTGCGCGGGCGGGTAGGGGCAGATGAACGCGGCTCAGAGCGGGAGGTGACCATATGGGCGCAAGTGGAGTGTGAGTGGGGTGAGGAAGGGGAGCCCTGATTGGCGTCTCCCTTGCGCAGGCATGGACAGCTGGGCCACGGGACTCTGGAGGCAGAGCTGGAGCCCAGGCTGCTGGAGGCGCTGCAGGGCCTCCCCATGGCTGAGGTGGCGGCAGGGGGCTGGCACTCTGTGTGCGTGAGTGGTAAGTGACCCGGTGCCTCTCCAGACAGACTCAGGGGCTCCAGGGCTCCCAAACCTTCTTCCTCTTTTTCTGGTTTTGGTGGGTAGACTAGCCAGGCCTGCTTCCAGGTTCATCGCACCCTCATTAGCTCCGTCACTCATGACCCCTGCATGCCTCTGAAGTTCAGTCCCTCTGGGGCACCTGGGAGGCTCAGTCGGTTAAGCATCTGACTCTTAGCGGCTCAGGTCATGATCTCAGGGTTTGTGAGATGGAGCCCGGCGTCTGAGCCTGCTTGGGATTCTCTCCCTCTCATTCTCTCTGCCTCTCTTTCTCTTTCTCTCTCTCTCTCCCCCTCCCTCCCCCCCCCCCCCACTGGTACAGGAGTGCATGCTCAGGCACTCTCTCTCAAAAATAAATAAAACATTTGTAAAAAATTCAGCCCCGCTGCCATGGCCATTACCCACACCATCACCTCGCACCCCGGTACTGTTGCAGTTGTTTCCTATCTTCTGTTGTTGGAGTCCCCGCCTCTCCCATCCCTCCGCCTCCAGGCAGGGCTGCCTTCCTAAAACAGTGCGAGGGTGCAAGAAGGGGTGAGGGGTCCACTGAGCCAAGGAGAATGGAGAAGAAAGGCTGCAATAGGTCAGGTGGCCGTGATGTGTAGCCCACAGTGGACGCTCAGATGCCCACAGGGAGGATGAGGGCGGTGAGGGTGAGCCCAGAGTGAGGACCTTCACTTTGGACTGTAAGTTCACGGCCCTGGCAGGGCTCCAGCTGCAGCTGATCCCTGGGCTGTTGGTGGGGGTGGGGCGGGAGCAGATGATCTGTTCAAGGGTCTGCATTTGCAGCTCTGCCGCTTACAACCCTGGGGGTTGGGGGCAGCTTTAACAACTTCCGCCTGCACCTTCGCCACCCCCCCCCCCCATAGTCTCATGTAATGGGCCTCAGTTGGCAGCCAGACTTGAAAACTACTGGGCCAGAGGGAAGGGAAGACTAGAAACAGCCGGATGGGGAGTCTCCCGCTTAATTAAGGTCAGAGGCGTTGGAAACCTTAAGTTTCTCAGTGTTTGGAGCACAGATGCTTCAGCCCCGACTTCTAGGTTCACACCATTGTGACCTTGGGCAGGGCACTTACCTTGTCCACGCCTCTTGTCTTCTCGTGAATAAAACTGGTATGTGGTCATGTGACCATCTGTAGGGCTGTTCTGAGGATTAAGTTATTATATTTGAAAAGTGCTTAAAACACTGGCACAGATGGAAGGCCTGATAAAAATGAGCTACAGCCGCTAGAGGATTTTGACATCAGGGCCGGCCGTTGCTCCAGCCAACAAACTGTAGTATTGGGGGGGGCGGTGTCAGGGCTAGAGCTTCCAGAAAAGGCATTCACTTGGACCAGTGGGGGAAGCGCTGAACGAAGGGGTGTGGGCTCAATGGGTTTGAGAGGGAGGTCGTGGGGAATTCCAGGGGTACATTTCTAAAGTGTGTGTTGTGGGACGTTCCGTGAAAGGGAAGTTTGTGCAAAATGCACCCCAAAGACCTTGTAGACCAAAGAGAAAGGCCGAGTCTAGCTGGACAAGAAACCCTTTACTTAGGGACCTGTGTCTCGGGCGGCTGCAAGTCGGCTGCGGCCCCACCTCCCTTCAGACCTGCTTTTACAGCCTTCGAGGCTGGGGAGTTCATGCAGGGGGGACCACCTGGAGGAGGCTGTTTGAGAATAGATGAGCGTCAGTCCCACCTCCAAGGCAGATCCAAGGACCTTATGCCCCAAGGGTGTTCTTAAGGGCTCCTGTGTGTGCGATCTAGAAGAGTGTGTCAGGGGCTGTGCCAGGAAAGGCTTCAGGTCACAGGGCTGTTGTCATAGCAGGTTTGTCCAAGATGGTGTTAGTCCAGGGGCGCCTGCCTGGGTGGCTCAGTCA